>NMRA01000081.1:725417-751798 GCA_002633005.1 Phoronis australis
GTAAATTAAATGGGGGAAATGTCGCCGTAAATTAAGCTCGTAAAATACCTTACCAACGTTCCAAATTTAAACCAATCAGTGATGACCTAACATACACAACTGTTGCTGGGCAGCTCGTTCTTGCACAATCGCTGACATGGCAGCAGCGATTTGATCCGCCATGATTCAGCGCTCGTATCGTAGACATGAAACCCGCCAGTATATAAGTATTTTCATGAGCGCGCGCGATCTTGAATTGTAAAACCCAACGTCATTGGTTAATAGTTTAAACTAAATTACGAGCGTAATTTTACGGCGTAATTAACGGCGTAAATAACGGCGTAATGTATACCATTACGCTCGTATTTTTCCGGCGACACTTTCCCCCCAACGGCCCATCATAGCTTACGGTGTCACGCGTCCGTGCAACAGCCCAAAAGGTTATTGTAACATGATGGTTATCGCGCAGGAAAGAAACAGAGTCGGCGAAGAATTACGTGGAATTTCGCATTTATGCGTATGTAGGCCAAGTGCGCCTACATCCTAAATATTGCATTTTCTCGAAGATTTTTAGACTTACATTACAATTAACTTCCGTTTATACGTTATGTATTACAGACGGTGCTGGTTTTCAGAGGCCTGATATTAATCTGTCTTTTGTTAATCGCCAGGCTCAGTCTTTTGTCCGATGTCACGACGCAAACGTCAATTATTTACCACGCTGAATGTAAACACGCATCAACTCAAAAATACACATTACGGGTTTTACTGCCAAAAAGTCTTTGTTGATGATGATTTCTGGATGGTATAGATTTCGTGAAGTTACTAGCGTTGGTCAGAGCTATAAAACAACAAAATCTGTTGTGTTTTTGTGATTTTATTGCATACTGTAAATTCTCGCCATCTGCCAGACATTCGTTGAAATTGAGGCTGATGTCTTAATCAGTTAAAAGACGCTCAAAATCCTCTGCTGTTTGTTGAGTGGGATTTAGGTCCGCCAATAGTGAGAGTGTTTGACTGACTGTGGGTGTTGCAGGTTCGATACCGCCGCACAGTGATCTCAGAAGATTTCTTTTCTCGCGGGTTGTCCCTTTAGTTCAAACAAGCTTGTCGATGCTGCTGGAAAAGCCTACACAGACTTGATTATAAACTGAAAGATCGCTTATTTCTTTGCGTTCTAACACACAGGGACTGTTTGATAGAACGAATATTGCTGGGTATTAAAGAACATTTTGGAAAGAGATATGAATAGATGGCCGCAATCCGTCGCTAACACCGTTTTCGATTCCTTCACATTTCTCACTAAGAATTCATAGTGCCGTCGAAGTCCGAAAGGAGGCTGTCCCGTCAATAATCATTTCTTTCTCACTATCGTCGTATAACATTCACTGTTATTTGCGATCAAGATATGTGTTAATAATTCCATGGGTGGTGTCTCATTTGAGCCGTTGTTCTGGCAAAAATAACCGTTTCCACCCGTCTCTAGTCCGTCTAGGTTTTACGGCGGACTCAAACCTTGTGTTAACTACCATGGTGTGACAGGGGTCTTTAGAACTGTATGGTGATGATACGAATTCATCGACAGCTGTCGAAAACATGATAATCAATTGTGATGACATAACAATAGCCATTAAAATGCATTTACAAAACACAACTGAAAGGATTGGCACTTCGTTATGTTTTTATGCCGGCACTTTAGGCACAGTATCCTTTTTAGTTGATTGTATCATCATAACATGCCCGTCTGTCGCTGCAGATGCAGTCAAGTTTCCATAGGAACTCCGACAATGCCGCAGCTTCCGTTTGTGCCCCGCATCCCGTATCATACTAGGATAAAATCTTCAGCTGCGTGATAATTTACTCATCAGTTGAAAGCAATGCACGTTTTTATGTAGTACGTGGGGACCTTGGCTCTGGCCCACATACATGTATATCTAATGCATACAACTATTACTCTCATGCTATAAGTCAAGGTCTATTGTTTTCTGTTACTCAGGAGGATTGGTAGAGTTGACTGGTACAATCCACAGGTAGGGTAAAATGTACCTTCGTGCTTGTATCCCAGAGCTGTATATGAGATTTTGTGAGTCTTTTAATAAGATAACAGTTTGCATCTGTGTTACTATTTATAGAATTCATCTATCGTGTAATATTTCAATGTGGAATCAGACGTCTCTTCGGTTCCAGGCATTCATTTCAAGACACGTCATGCATTATGGAAACGTTAGAACGATAAACAGAGACAGGTAGCAGGTGAAATTAACTTTGGCGTAACAAACAGCAGGGTTTACTATGAACCAACACTTGCTTTTTAGGCACAACCCCTCCTGTGCAAACACCTACCTAAAAAGCATAGCGCTCAGTTTTCATATCTTTGGCCAGGGTCCTGTGATTCACGAGCTATGTCGACGTCACAGGTTCATGTTATAAAGGCCCAGTGTTCCCGTTTCGAACTCGAATATTTATTTAAGAGCGGTACCCTGTCTAATGTCACAGATGGGCCCTATCTTTTCGCCATTTCTTAGCATTTGTTCAGAGTCAATGTTTCCAATTAATGCCGGAGTCAAGACGAAAATCCTGAAATTGTGTGATCACATATCCATCATAAAGCGTGCGTTGATTATGTTTTGCAGACGGCGAGATCATACAGTGCTCTGTTCTGCTGACAAGAAGTGACTACCTGTCGAACTTTGATTCTGGACAATCCCGCTGCATTGAAAAAACTGATGACATGAACGGCGTGGCCAATAACAACCAGAGACAGGAATCTGTGGCGATTTTCACCCACGGATGTTTTAACGCTGAAAGGGATGTGGAAAAAGCAACCCGCGATAGAGAGACACCGAATGTATTAACTTCCGTTTTAACTGCATGTGAGCCAAAGGAAGATGTGCAAGTTCCTTCAACCCCGTGCCCCACAGACGAGGGATATGACGACACGGAAGTACCAGAGTCGGATATGCTCTTTCTACCTATGGTTAATTCTATCGCTGTTGTTGCGAACAGCAAAGCTCCGATATTTGAACACGATAAAACTGAGCAAGGTTCTCACTCGATGGGTGATTTTACATTTGACAGAATAATCGAACAAAATTCGCCCTTGGCAAGGAAACAGGGAGACATTCAATGCCCCAAAAGAGACCCGTTGGTAGGCAAGGCCCAAACAAGAAACATGGAAGGTAATCCTAATGAAAACGTGCATCAGAAAATAGAAAATGCAGACGCCAGTATTACAAGCCAAAAGTCACTCGCTCTTCTTGCATTGGATCTGATAAACAGCCGAGACGAATCTCAAGCTTCAAAAAGTGACCCTCCGAAATTGTTACCTTCGAGCGCCAAGGCTAGCGTTGATAACCATAAATCCAAAGGAACACCAGTTGTAACCATAACATTGTCAGATACCGAAGCTTGTGAGGACAACGAAAGGAATTCAGACTTACCTGGTCTCGCGACATCAGCAGAGACTTGCACAGACCATGAAGAATATATCGATTCGGCTGCAGCATCTACTAATTTGGAAGGTCCCGTTGATCTCTCAAAAGTGGACAAGATTGCTGTGGACTTAAGTGTTAGCACTGATGTGACCACCCCAACGACGTTCGCATCCGCTGGAGTAGAACAGTCAAGATGTTATAACCCGAAGCTTGTTTGTCCAAACACACAGAGAAACATCACAGTTCATACCCAAAAACAGTTCCATGTTAGTAATTCGCCCATAGGTGCCGTTAAAAAACAATCTACAGTCCATGCTTCGCAGATAGCCTACCAACCGAAAACTAGCATTTTCAATGGGTCACAGACAACATCTGGTTCTTATATGCAACAGCCTGTACGAGATGGCCAGGCATCTATGTCCCCTTTGCCTTTTTCTAATGCCTTTAATCGTGCCATCAAAAGGGGACCAAGCATGGGAAATTACAACATGGAGTTACAGAGCAAAATGCCTCGTAGGGAAACCATCCCGCTCCGAGCGACACAACTTCCAGTCAATCATCGTGTAAACAATGGTTTTATTTTAGGCTCTTCAAAGCAATTGTCACGTTTTCCTTGGGGTGTGCTTGGCGCAAAAAGAGACATGAGTGCACTGCATGACGAGTTTCAAAAAACGTATGCTGAACTCATGGTGGAAAATGACATGCCGAGGAATTTAAAGAAGGAGAGGTTGCATTTCAACAATAGTTCCTATCATAAAGGTATTGCTATGAGTGGACGCGCCATGGCATCTCATAAAGAAATGGTGTGGATCAAACCGCAACTCAACAACGGACACTGCGAGCGAAACAACAATACGAACATTAATTACAGATCTCCAGGTAGCGTCTTCTCGAGGACACGACCTGATAGCCAGACCGGTCAGAAAACCATAGACCGAGGACTTCCTCAATCATGTAATCATGCAATTCAGAGTATTGATGAATTGGTTTATGGGAAAAGGAACAACTTTACCCATGACGTAAATGCATCTTGCAGTGCAGATCAAACAAAACATCCACCAAAAGAAACGTTTCTGTCTTACGGACCACAGGCAAGTGCTGATCATATGCATGGTCTTAATGGCACAATTGTCTGTGAGAATGAAATGGAAATGCCCTCTGTTGCTGAAACACCTTCCTCGCAGGAAGTGCAAGGGGAACCACCAAAACCTCCACCGGCTCACTCCAACGCTGTTCGTTATCGTACTTGGATTCCTCAAGTTGGTGAAAATCTCTCATTCAAGAGTTCACAGCCCGCGTCTGCAATGATGCCCTGTTCAAGCATTCGACCAAAGCACTCTGTAACAACCACTGGCAAACCTGACTCGTATAAAAATTCGCGCCCGGAAAATATGTCTATGTCTCGTCCTACCTTTATGCATATGAACAAACCTCGTCCTATTTATCCCAACGCTCATTTTCCTAAGAGAAACGAATCTTCCTGGTCAGTGACACCAGTCGGTCCGCCGCCTACGCTTTACAATCAAGCATACTTTCAGAAGACGCCAGGCGTGAATAGAAATAGCATTGCAGATTACGAGAGAATATACGAAGAAACTCTGTTTGGAGTTCCAGATCAGCCCAAACGGAACTATCACCAGATGAACTTGGATAATATTTCTCAACATGAGAGTGGCTTCAAAAGCCTTCACCCTCCTCCACCATACGAGCACGCTATAATGGCCGACAAACGAGAAGCTGAAATGCCACCACCGAATTTAATACCTGTGGGATACAATAAGCAGAAACCCAATCTTAACCAGTCGAGAGAACACCTCAAGAACATGACAATGCAGTCGGTTGGAATGCTATCCCTGCCTAACTCCTTTAATAGATGTTCTGCCAACCCTTACACGCAAGCATATCACGACTGTTTACCAAAGGTGATGCCTGGGACTGTGAAACCTGATCAGTACTCTTCAGTAAACCCCGAGATGTCAACCCCTTCTCAGTTTGTCCCACAGAATCAGAGATTCGAAAAACCCAACGCTTACACCTCACACCAACGAATGATTCGTCATTCGCAAAGAGGAATGAGCAATATGGGACAAGGTGTACGGAATAACATGTATCCAATACAACCGAGAATGTCCCAGATGCCTCAGGTAGCACGGCCAACAGCTCAGTGGCCACATCAAGTGAAGCAAGTGCACAAGGAAAATACGGTGGCAAGATTTCCCGTTCCAAATCAGGTAATACTTGGTATCCAATTCAGTTCCATCCACTGACGTAGTCAGGAGTATTCAACGAGGGGTTGAAATTGTTGGCGACAGGGGGGGCGGGGGGAGACAGCCTGGGGTCACTTTGCAATGAACAGGGGTGCGGAGTAAACGTAATGTTAAAAAGAGTTTCTACATGGGGAGGGACTTTTTACAATCAGAAAGGGACCCACCTCGTTTTGCACCCCCGCTCCCGGCCGTGGCTACGCCTGTCAGGGTTCCCTCATTACACGTATGGAACGAGAACATGCACGAGATGGTAACACAGAAGTACGCGTTTTAAATTGAGTGGCTGAGGGTTTTGAACGATCCCATTACAAACACAGTATATACAGTTGTGCTCACGCTTATTTGTCGCACTCTGTAATGTAAGCGCAACCACCTGCGCGATGAAGCGCCAAAGGGTTCTTAAACGAGTAGCTTTCTGAGTCAGGCTACGGGGGTAACTTGTTGTTGGGCTGTAGAATCGAACAAGTTGGGAGCAACGGGATGTCGCCGTCATGTTACTCAACGCGTCGTATCTCTTAATCAGTTCATATTCTCCAATCACGTCCTTGG
This sequence comes from Phoronis australis, assembly GCA_002633005.1. Classification (NCBI taxonomy): domain Eukaryota; kingdom Metazoa; phylum Phoronida; family Phoronidae; genus Phoronis; species Phoronis australis. Next base: position 731,647 of record NMRA01000081.1, read on the forward strand.
TCAAATCTCAAAAGTAGTGGAAGACTTTCAACATGCGCGCAAGGCCAGTTTCGAAGATTGACTCCACCACGGCCATTTTTCGTCTGCGCAGCCTCCTCGCAGCGCTATACACTGACTGTAAGCTCAACGAATAACAAACTCAGTGCGTTGAATAAGTAATACTACGCGTTGATTAAGAACATTCAACGTGCAGAAAGGAACGCGTTTAAGAACCCCTTGGCGCTTCTTGCTTGACATCCGGAACGAGGCCACGATGGTATATCATCTACAGGCTCCCAGAGGTAGGAGCAGGCCAGCACTGTATCCGTGGTGCGGTCAATAACAGAAATTACTGGCGAGTGAAAGAACCACTCCGACTATTGCATGGTTTCGCCAACCTCGCTAGAAACCCGCCATCGATTTGAATCAGTGCTCCTCAGTTGTGCGGGAGTAGTGGAAACGCCATTACTCAACCCATGATCAACTTAACTACGACTTCCCAACTTGATTACTACTGCTCATTACAGGAACATTAGCAGGTCATCATATGACCACTAACTAAAATCACAACGTGTGTTTTTCAGCATTTGCAAGGACCTTTAACAGCAGGTCAAGCAAGTCTACGACACTGCAATGATGTACAGTCGCGCAGATGCGCCGTGTGCCCCGGGCCAGCAGAATTTCTTTGTGGTAGATGTCAAAACATCTGGTACTGTACAAAACATTGTCAGGTAAGTTATTGAATAATACTTACCCCTGCCTTACATCACTAATTTTTTGAGTCACGTGCTTCCGCCTAAAATTATGCTTTATATATTTTGAACGAAGCATCCGGTAAATATTCCGTATGTTGGAGGTCAAAATATACCTCGATGCATGCAGGCAAGATACTGAGGCCGATGGACACCTTTGTTAAACCAGCTTCTTGAATGTTTTGGTATTTACGAGCGTATCCGAATGAACTTGCTGGCTTCTCTAAAGGTTTCAAGTGTTGTTGCAAAGGTAAAATATGCTCATTTCTGAAGTGTGCTTTTCTCAGCGTGAATTGATTAGACATTGTAAAAACTGATTTTAGACGGAAGACTGGAGGTTACGTCACCGGCTAGTTTGTTCAGTCTAAGCAGACGGACAGGTTGACGAAGCGACGATATATCGATGGATTTGAAAGGAACCAGTGCACTTGGGCATTTTCGTCGAATCGGACTCAAGAAACGCACATAACATTCACAATTCGAAAACGTATTTGTTCGTACATCAACTTCCGACGTCAGGCCAAAGCAATGGAACTTCAAGGAATACCACATGAGCAATTGCAGTGATTCAGTTATAGTGTATATTATTTAACATTCCATTCTTAAAAGAACATTCACGAAGAATTATAATTAGGAATATAATTCAAATAATTCCATTGTATTTTATCTACTTTTGATGTTATTGTGTATTTCAACTTTTAATATTTTGTTGTTGGTAGTCAATTTTGTTGTTAAGGGTTTCTAATTTTAATTGTAACTTTTGTACATTTTTCCTTCAAGAAGAGAAGAAAATAATAAAACATGTGAATTAAAATGCATTTTTTTAGTTACTGTACAAACTGAGCACATTAATTAATCCAGTATCACGTGTGCCTTCTGCTTTTACCAACAGAATTTCAAAAGTTGTCTCATTGGTCAATTTTCTGCTTAGAAATGAATGCTCTGTTAAAGCAATTCCAAGTTGGGTAATTTGGGTCTCACGTCAATGACGGACCGCACAGAATCGGAGGCCGTTTCGCAAAAATCACATTAGATACGGTCTCTACTATTAAAAATATGGATTTTCGTGATTCATAAATAACTTAATAACGACAATCGTGGTTTGTCGACTAGACTATGCATCACCTGTTTTCCTAAGCTGCATGCTGCAAATAACTTTGAGTTAGTCTCCAATAGCACACAACAAAATCTCGTTCACAAGAAGTTCGACGTATGCGAGCGAACGGGGTTTTCATCTGAAATCGGGCTTTTAACAAAGCATTTCTCCTGGGTGTGGTCACGAATTATTTCACAAAAAGGGGTTGAGTAAAACTGAATGGACCAGGGTTTACGTTATCATCATTTTGAGGGAAATGTTTCACCCACACGTGTCTCGAATATGCACGCCCAAACGGTAAGTATAAAACACACTTACGGCCTGAACACGTGTTTGCGACGGGTATCCACGCATTATTCTATTGTCTCCTATTTTTAGGAAGTTAATTGGCTTGGATGATAACAACACCGAGCAAATAACATGATTTTGCTTAGCATAGACTAATTACATTCACTTGGCTAACAATCAGTGAATGTCTTCCACTTAGCACAATAAACTTGGTAATTTTCGCAATTTTCCAAGGACAGAATTCTGTTTGGCATAAACACATCCTGTACTAATCCAGTGTTTTATTCACAGTGAGTTAGCTGGTAACAAGGCCACCTAATAAAAACTGTTATAAAAATCCAAACCATGATAGATTATTTGTGACATAATTTAACTTACAGTAAGTAGGACTCATAAACAGTGAATTGTTTGCAAGTAACAAACACTGATTGCAAGTGAAAAACAATGTTTGGAAGTAACAAACACTGCAAGTAACAAACATTGATTGCAAGTGACAAACATTGTTTGCAAGTGACAAACATTGTTTGCAAGTGACAAGCATTGTTTGCAAGTGATAAACATTGTTTTCCACTCTTCCCAGTGGTAGTATAAGTTGTCAGAGCTACTTCCTTCATACACGACTTTGATTTTGATTTTTGTAATTAATCATTAGTTTTTCATAAATTTGCATGAACTGTCTCTCATCTAGAGTCTGACATTGCAAGAGTTCTCACAATGACACGATAAAGCAATGATATATTTTACTGGAACACAATTACACAGTACTTTGGTCAACCTAAACCATCTACAGTGTGAGTAATACTCCTACCAAATTTGAGCAACAGAAAGCAATGAAACACAGAGGACATGAGCGCAACAGGGATATCAAAGGTCAAGTTTCACCATGACAAGGCAAGACAAATAACCACAATCAATTCTCCTTAGTCCCAGTACGACTAGGCTAAAGCTTGATTCAGGATCACATATTCAAATGTTAAGCAAAGTATAAAGGGCATGAGAAAATCAAGGTTCCTGGAAAAACTTTCAACAGCATCATCCTTGGAAAAACGAGTAATGTCTATCCCACATTGCTGTTTTCAGATCCTGCAGGTACAAACTGGCTTGCAGGAGATCCTGCAGACTGAACTACAATAAGTATAAAATCTGCAGATTGGGCCAAAATTTAAATGACAATGACAATAATGATACAAAATATGAAAACAATAAAGGTCAACTTTGCTGGTCAAATCGCAAACTGACAAAATAAGAGTACAACAAGAAACTCATTTTCTGAGTATTCTCAAAAACATTGTACCATCGGATACACATCAAGACTTTCTACTGACAGATTTTCCACCATCGCATCTAGATTTTGCAAATATTCATAGCCCAAACACAGCACAACAGCTCTCCTGTATAGGTAGATACCTATGTGTCAAATAATCACTGTTGCTATCTGGTTTTCAGGTAAAAATAGAAAACAATCATCAACGAGAGATAAAGCGTTGCGCATATCTTGTTCCAATTTTCACAAACATGATTCAAGTAAGGTCTTTGAAAACCATTGTTTTTGTTCATCTTTTCTGGTGTAACCCTTTGTTTTAGTTCTTCTACAGAACAAGTTAGAAATCTTGCTTACAAACAATGCACAGAATGCCGTCTACTGATTACCTAAACAAGAACTTTCACCGCTCATAACACAATTTACCACAGACATGAAAATGCTTCAGTTTGGACCACAACATGGCAGACAAGTTCAATTACTTATTAAAAAATGTTTAACAAAAATAACTTTCCAGGAAATTTTACTTTGGGTTTAATGTGGTGTGTATGAAGGAGCTGTCACCAAGCATTTGGAGCAATTTTCAAGGTTTTGCAGCAGATGTGGTGAGTCTCATAAAATTGAAATATGGCAGATTCACAAATTGTTTCTGTACCCAAGTTGATGATTTTTTTGGTATTCCATTGTGAAATTACCAATTTTAACTTTACCTAATTAGTGCTGTGTGTGACTTTAGATGATGAAACATAAATCTTCTGTTACAACCTCAGTGCCTCTGTCATCTCTTGTGTAACAAATGAGTAAAATTACCCAGCATTCTTAACCACAACTAGTATAATAAAGTCAGTGCCGTGAATGAGATATATGGTGACACAAGACGGCACAAAACTTTTGATAATCTGACCTCCTTAATAACGAAGTTCTTCATAAATGGATTTTACTATATCTCGAAAAGTGAAGCCTTTGATTGGCGTGTTTGCAAAGTTACAATTTGGGCCTTTATCCATCCTAGAGCTCCTCAAGGTAGACAAGATAGCACAACAGTTTGTGTCTACTCCACAGACCATACTTCTTCAAAAGCTGAACACACCTTGGCACAGGTGAGAGCCGCCGATAATGGATAGTTACTGATGGAACACAAGTCCTCTGTGTAGTCCACATCAACCTGTCATACAGAATAAAACGACAACGTATTAAGTAAGAGGCGCTCACATTAGAATAACGCAATATACTTGATAGAGTCTGGACAGGTTAGGCGAAAATAAAAATAGGGTATAAAATACATTCAGTACAAACGTGTACATTCACCAGCCTTTCAGAATGTATACAGGTTTTCACCACTTAAGCAAAAAGTTTGAAAGCATTAAGTTATTTTAGGTGTTTTATACTGCTGAAGAACACAGACTAAATAAGTGTCATGAAATACATTTGAGCGCTGATTTAGGTTTGTGAACAGGGGGTTCAACAGTGGGCAATCACAGCACATAAAAGTGCCCCAGAAGTAGATACTGTTATAAAATCAGTCTCATCTTCTTTCATAAACGGACAAGAAATGATTTCTATACTTGCAGGGATATTTTTAGGGTCATGACCTTCGTCACTGATGCAAAAAAGAAAGTCATTGACGCATTGTGTTTGCTCACCTCCCGTCAATTTTACTGGCACATTAAGATTAATAACGTACCAATTGCAAAACATCCAATGAAAACAAATGGCCAAAACAAATTCAATGTAAGCAAGGGGGACCTAACATACTTTGAAAATAAAGACTCAATTTGTGGGTACATATGATTACAGGTTGTATCTAGAACAATCACTAGGCCCAAAAAGAAATCACGGCCCGTTAAGTTGAGTGTCAGGACAGATGTTGGTTTCAGTGACCAGGGTAGAATGGCCATCTGGGGAATTTAGACAATTTACTATAACTAACATCAGTTCAAGACAAGAATATTCTTAACAGTGTTAAATCTTAGAAATAAAATAATCCCCTGAATTAATTGATGTATTTTTAGGAGTATACGTGTCATCAATGTACTGTGATTGCTTAACTCAGCCCAACTGACCCAATGAAATTGTGCTGGGAATCGTGCGTTTTTCTTCTTACCAATGGAATTATATGCAGCATTCAGATACTAACACAAATGGAAAGCAGGCCAGCACATCAGAAGATTGTAAAATGATTGAGAACACAGTTAACTCAACCTCAGCGATGGGGGAGTCAACTAAATAGCTCGGTAGATGGGGGTGTTACCTTAACTGACCAGTGGATGGGGGGGGGGAACTAGTGGACGGGGAGGGGTCTACCACACACGCCCAGTATATAGGGGGTCTATTAAAGCATCCCACTAGAAAGGTAAAATTATTGAAGGAGTAAATGAGAATTTAAATATTGACTGAAATGAAATACTGTTTACGTGTAAACTTACAGACTAACCAACATAACGTAGATGATGAAATCACGCATTTGAAAGGTGCCACCCCAAAAATTGCAATCAAAAAGGGCAAGTAATAAGGACACGTTGGTCATTTGAACCATTGGTGAATTTTCCTAACATTATTCTTGATTAAGGGATCACCTGAAATACTGTCCACACACTGACTTACCCTAGAACAAGTAATTCCTGGAACGAGTTGTTGGTAGGCTAGAGTGCTGAGAGGACGTTATTTAAACTAGCACAACTTACCGTTTTCGCCGTAATAACTGCCTATGCCCCTATGCCCCCACGCATTTTCAGACTTTGCTAAAATAAGCGCCCAGTCCATGAACGTGTACATGAGAAAAATGCCTTACCTACAGTCCTAAAATTCTACAGTAACGTCTTCAATTTATCAATAATATCCGACAGTGTTGAAAAAACTCATTGTGCGCAGAATTTGTAGACCACGAGCCTCGCCGTTATGTCGGTATTTAGCCGTGTCACTATACACTTCAAACTTCCGCCATGCCTCAAAACGAACACAAAAGTTCTGCTGATATTGCGAGGATCAATGGACTGACCTTTCAGAACAGAAGTAGTGTACTTGCCTACGATATTGCTTTGTAGATATTTCCCGCTTTCAACAGGAATCCAAATTTCTTTGTAGGCCTACACGTGAAAACCGCGAGTCGAAGACTAATAAACAGCTTAGCCAGTGTTAAAAACACGTGTCCAGGAAGCGCGCGCTACATACATGAATCTGTCATCAAAGGCATTAGTCGGGAACTATCCATTCATGAAACCTGTAGCATAGCATCGGCAAGAAATGAATATTGGCACTAATTTCCGACAGTTTATCATACTATAAAAATGTTTGCGTAATTTTTAAAATGAGCTGTTTGATGAAAGCCAAGTATCCGATAAAATAACCACTGCCAGTGAATGCTTACACACCCTTACACCGAAAAATAACTGTCAGATAGTCACGTACGCATCCAGCCACACGGCGACTAATATGGCCTTACCGAGACAAATGTCGAACGTTTTTAGCACATGAGACCGGCAAGTGCTGAATGAAACACGCCTACTGCTTTAGATACAATGTACATCTAGTTCGTTAGATTACGTGGCTCTGGCCAAAACTTATGGTCTCTGCTCTGGCAAATGAACTCTGGTGACACGCACGCGCTCGCTTACTCACAAACGCAGACAACTTCAAAACAAACGTCACGTGACACCAACATGTGTGTTCATCCAGACATTTTTCTCATGTTGCCGATCATACATGTAGATGGCACGATATCAGCACACATTTGTACTTAAACCTGCCGTGATCCCGACTCCACGGGAACTTAAAAATCTTAGGGACGCCAAACTTGGAAAACTTAAGGAGGATTTCAGGTAATTTGCTTCAGTCGAAACTGTATTTTTATTCAAGCATTCAAGTCGCCATATCGACGATTGCGAGGCAGGCAGTCCGCGAGTTTTCGCCCTGGGATTTCAGCACAATTTTCTGTAAAATGATCGTAATTTAGCAGCGAAGTTTGATAGCAATGCACCACGGTCTTATAGAAAGTGTTTCATAGATTACAGATACCTCTCAGAGTGTAAATATAATGAATCTTAGCTTCTGATTTCACCTGTTTCAGAGACAGGTCTCAACGGCCTTGGGTTATAATAAGTGCCCCCCTGAAACAAACTTTTCTAAGCACCCTGGGCAGTTATTATGGCGAATACAGTACCCCATTTGTGACAACTTACTAAATCTTATCGAGGTAGGGTAACTTGCGTCGCAAATTTGGAGTACAGTGGAAGTAATTATCAGCTGCAGTATATACAGACGGGTTTTATCTTTCGCAGCGTACTCACATTAGGTATTCATTGTCACGCACAAAGCGACATTTTACACCTCACCCTAGTTATCGGATATTTTTTGTCTTGACGCTCCACTTAAAAGTGGGGTAAGTTGCACTAGTACAAGTTGTTCTAGGGTAGGCTGTGTGTGGAGGGGACTTTAGATTCGAATGTACTTACACTGCCATGAGCCATGGCTCCGATTACAAAAACTATAGGCTTGTCATCTGGTACTAGTTCCCGTGGGTTCACACACTTGTCTGCACCATATGACATGGTGATTTTACAACATCCTGTAGGCAGGTGGTCTGTGATTGGGTTTTTGATTACCTGGGAATACAGACAAGACATCTCAAGGGAAAACATAAGTATCGAGAAAAGCTTACAGCTCTTATGAAACAAAATATCTAGAAATACATAAAGCATTTCTCAATTTTTAACAAGTACATACAAGAAAGCCCCCATTATTTTGAGACTGATACTTGTCAGAAAGGTGTGAAATTTCCAACTTATCTTAAAAATGGTTTACCACATTCAAACAAACACTGGTCATGTACATGAAATTTAGTTTGCAGAGTTCAGTTTGTAAAATAGTGATATTTTGCTGTATTGTGTGACATCTCAAAATAAACACACATCCATAATTTTTACCACACAATGTAAAATAGTGATATTTTGCTGTATTGTGTGACATCTCAAAATAAACACAAATCCATAATTTTTACCATACAATATGGCAACTAAGTAAAAGTTGATTTTGACTAATTTTTCAAAAAATAAAGAAAAGAAACATATTTAAAACAGTGGTTTTACAGTGCAGAAGTCATAATGAACTGACATTTCAAAAAATTTCCATTATTTGCAAGAAGGTGACCAGCTTTTGAAAACTGGACAAATTACAATTATTTTGTTAGTTATTTCTGTGAGTAAAACATGCCAGGAATTGTATGATGATACTTGGCTTACCTCAAAATCCAATTGCGCCAGGTGGTTTGGTAATTGTAACAATAATGTTGCACCCCGCAGAATTAACGAGGAGCAAAATATTGCAATATTACACAAACGTTTTAGGTTGTATACGTCAAACCCCTTGTGCGATTTTCACAATTAAGTTAAACTTATTAATCATGTGTACCTTTCAACTATTTAAAAACTTTCAAAACAATAATTTAAAAATGCTATTTTCTCCCCCCGTGTGTTTATGATGGGTTTAATAACATCTGCAGCCTGAGGCGATAATTAAATATAGCAGCATGGTGTTTTTGATCATTGCCGGCAAATTCTGAGGTACGCAAACTGGTCGAGTTGTCCAATCTTGACCAGTGAGGGTGTCAACGTACAGGATTCTTTTCATGAACAACTCAAGAATTATAAGCAGAAAATTATGAATCGTAACTGAACTTACTTCAGGTAAAAGTGCAACGTTTTGCCAGCTGAAGAGTTAGAGTTGCATGAACACTAAGTTGTAAAATGTGTTTGTATTCTGTGATACACAACTAAATCTTAATTGACGAACTGAAATACGAAGTCTTGTGAATTTCTGGAAGTGCTTGAACATATGATTTTCTCACAGTCAACAACTCCTCAATACAGAGTAATTGTGATATAGGTGGGAAGTACTATGACAATGTACACTTCTCAGTAAAAGGAGGACCACATACCCCAACACTACTCCGGTATCAATTCTCAGGCAAACAAAAACGTGTTCTGCAAACAGACAGTAACACTGTCACTCATTCGAGGGTGAATGGCAATTTTTGATATTTTATACTAGTCAATTACAATATCTCAACCAGCCAGTAGTTAGCTGTTGAAAAGGCAGAGATGATCTACTCCCCCCAGTTATCACAATATCCCCCTTGCTCCCCGCTAATTCCCTCCAATTTTAACAGCCAAGTCAACAGTCAGTCAGAAAACAACAACTGCGCAGATACAGGGGTAGAGGTTAGAATGTTAGCTCCGTTTACTGGACTTCATCACTACAACTCTATTGAACCGTGTCCCAATTAAAATTGTTGACTCATGCATGATTTAGTGGTAAGAAATAGCAGTTTTAAAAATAAAACCAATTACGATTGGACAAGATGATGTACTACACCCAAACTTCATTGTATTTGTGCAAAGCGTTATTCAAATAACTTCAGAGGGTTACTTCCTTGACTTTCACAGCTTGGCAAAGACACATGTATTGCACAGTGGGCAGTTTAGAGTCATACACAAACTGGTAATACCGTATTCGCCTTAATAAGCGCCCATGCCCCAATAAGCACCCCCCACGCATTCTCAGACTTCGCTAAAATAAGCGCCCAGCCCATGAACGTGAATACTTTTTGACAACACCTTACCTAGAGTTCTAAAATTCTACAGAAAAATCTTCAATTTATCAATAATATCCGACAGTCCTGAAAAAAATCATTGTGTGCCAAATTTCTAGATGAGCCTCGCCGCTATGTCGGTATTTAGCCGTAACTATACACTTCAAACTTCCGCAGTGCTTCAAAAAGAACTCAAAAGTTTTGCAGATCTCGCGAGGCACGTGTCCCACTATGGTCTGGCCTTTCAGAACAGACACGGTGTACTTGTCAACGGGAGTGAATCTCGTTCGCTCGGCACATACATGCAGACAAACTTCAAAACAAACGTCATGTGACAACAAGATAATTTTGTGTTCGTCCAGATTTTTCTCATGTTGCAGGTGCGATGTAGCGTAGATTTGGACTTAATCTGCGGTTAATCCCGACTCCACAGCAACTTACAAATCTTAGGGACGTTATTTGGAAAAATTGGGGATTTCATGCAAAACTCTATTTTTATTTAAGAATTCAAGTTGCCCTATCGACGACCGCGAGGCGGCGACGCATCAGTCGGCAAGTTTTCGCCCTGGGATTTCCCCACAATTTTCTGAAAATGGATCGTAGAAGTTTGATAGCAATGCACCGCAATTTTGTGGAAAGTCTATCAAAGACTACGGATACGTCACAGAGCGTAAATTTGATGAATCATAGCTTCCGATTTCACCTGTTTTGGAGACTGGGTTTCAACCGCCTTAAGCTACAATAAGCCCGCTCTCTGGAAACGAATTTTTGTAAGCGCCCTGGGCACTTATTAGGGCGAATACAGTACATATCAACTGTTTTTGTAAGCAAGCGCTTACTTGTAATGTACTTGTTTTGTATTCTGTAATTGTTTTCAATTGTCTGAAGGTCATGATAATACCCAGTGGAGATATAGCAAAATACTGCAAACTAATATTAATACTAAAACATCATGGATTTTGGACAAAAATTTCAGAAAATTGAGCTTTAATCTCATTTCCAAAGGCTTGTTACACTGATGTGAATGTCAATTATTTCAAATATTGCTCAGCTATCCTTGTCAAGCCTGACAAGTTAGGAGCCAGTCTGACAACACCCTAAGAACTGCTATTTGACATGTGTGACTGACCCTTGACCTGAATTAATGGATGGCTGTGGAAAAACAGGATCAACTACAAACCACTGGATCCACTTTCATTCTCACATAGTGAAAAACTTTTTCGATGAAAAGTAGTGTTATACCTCCGGGGAGGTACAGTACTAATAGCAAATGAAAGAACCAGTGGTGGGTTAGATCACTAAAACATACATGCACCATTATGTGTGATAAAAAGTAACGAGAACTACATTCTGTCCTGAATTTTAATTAATCCAGATGAAAGCGAAGCTCTAGTGCATCACAAAAACCTAAGAAACAAGGGGCGATCATCACTTCAAACATTACCACTAGAGGGAGAAACAGTAAACTTAAAGATACCTCTAGGGGGCGCAACAGTACTGATCATCTGAAACAGGTGGGTGCCATCTTTTCATTGAAAAAATATAGCTGCTGACTGACCCCAAGTCATAAGTTCCAAGTGGATTTTTCATATGCAGCTAAAGAAACTCAAAGGAGTTGATAGTCAAGCAAGTGAAAATTTTCAACTCACCTTCAATAATTTTTGAGGACCATCAGATGCATGGATGCTTAATTTATGCAAAAGTTGAACTGAAAAAACAAAGTAATCGCATACAATAAACAATGTAAGTACTTAATATTCAGCACAGAAAAATATTTTGCCCAATGATCTATCTCTAAAGGCACTATGTCAATAGATTTGACACCTGTTTTAAAAGCCCTTACATATTTGTTATTACTGTGTCCTGATGTGGAACATTCATAAGTCAAAGCGAATGACCCACAAAGCATGCAAATTTTATGCTAATAGCAAGTCATTTGATTTCTTAATGATGGGCAATTACTATACATTTCCATATAATCAGCTTTAAATTATTGAATCATGAAAAAATGGAGCTCGTCACGGACAACCACTACAGTATTTGCCCGGAACAATGCTCACTTTCTTCCGAACACCTTTCCAAATTTCACATTCAGTTGACAACGCTCAGTTATTTGCCAAACCTCACTTTATAGACAGTATTTTCAGCTCTCATCTTTGTGACAACACATCTGAGTGAATCTCAGCTCCCACCACCCATGTAACGTGCTTGAGCTGATTTAAGAAGCAGATTTCGAATTGAGCACTCTGATGTCTGGTGTAATTTGACCATACAGATTCCACATCCCGGAGTCATCAATCTTCATTTGCGGAGGTAGAAAAATGCATTGTATGGTCAACATAGTTTTTGAGTAGGACAGATTCTGAGCTGAGTCAGACAGAGACAATCAAACTGTTCTCATCTGTTCAAATTGTTTATGTCTCCATTGCAATTCACTATGTTACAATAAAACTTTTTCATTTCAGAATGACAAATGGCAAATTGATTTTAACTTAAAATTAGTTATCATTATGGCATTAGTTATCATTATGGTAGAAGTGAACAACTGTATGGCGAAACGAGTACCCCATAGATGCACAGCACTGTGGGTAAATACTGCAGAATCATAGAGGGCGCTGGAGTATTCCAAAATTCCTATTATCAAATGTTTTAAGACTAGCTTATGTTTAACACTGAAGCTCAGGGGAAAATTGTTGTCAACATGACATCTTCTAATTTGTAAGCTGTTATTTGTTATTGAATTATAACAACAAATAACATCTCATATTTGAACTAGTCTTTGTCACCAATTTAACGCACCATGCAGGTTCAAAGCTCACGGTTCACACACAACATTATCTGTGGATGCTCCCTCTAGTGAATTCCAGGAAAACAAGTGTTTATCCAAGATTACTGTGATTAGATAGAGGCAACGGCCTACAACAAACATTCTGGAAATTTGGACAAAAGTAATACATAAAACTGCCAGTCATTTCTAATTCCCCAAGGTTTGCTTCATTGTTGAAAAAGATAAAAAAATTACCAAATATTGTTTGGTGACAGCTGCTCAGTATTAGTGACCATGACTATGAGGTAAAAAACTATTTTTGTTGAGATATTTTGCAGAGTGAAATTCTACTTTCTACCACGTTACGTCCAAAACCGAGGACTTTTAATGTAACTGTTATACTAAACAATCGTTGCCCCATTTATACCAGATGCCCCTCGATCACTCATTATTCAGTCCTGACAGTGACTTGGTCACATAATTTTCTCAACTAGCATAGACCTTTCCCATAGGAAACCTCTCAAAACCAGTTTGAAGTTTTACAATACCCTTGTTTGAATAAACACGTTAGTCATGGGAATGATTTTCAAAAACTGACACACATCACTAAGTAAGGTCACCATAAATGTAACATGTCATCAACAAGCCACTACACTTTAATCAACCAGGCATGGACAACTGCAATAAAAAATGTATTCATACCACATTCCTCATCAAGGGGGACTAGACAAACATTGTCCCTCATTCTGTCATCTGGCATGGGATCAACAATTTCTATCAAAAACCAGACTGCGTAATAAGATTTACAGCTCAAAAGGAGACAAACATATCAAGCAAATAATTGGTGCGGTACCTCAAAGAAAAATTTTTTTCGTGTCACCTACATAACAATGCTAAAAATAGGCCTTGCGAACGTTTAAAAAAAAAGATTCAAGAAAGTCACTAATAAAAAGGTGATTAGACTTTCACCCGACATAAAAAATATTCAGACCAGTGACTCCAACTGGACACATGAGGTTTTAGACCTATAGATATGTTAAATTTCTTCAACACTCACTGAAAATACAAATTTAATTGTCTGGGAAATTCACATTAGGGTCTTCACACACACATCTGCAAGCTATACCTACCGTATTTACATTGAAGCTTCTAATAGATTTACTTTACATCAATAGTTAATTCATCTCCCCATTTACCATACATAGTCCAAATTGGTTTCGACACTGCCTTATCTCCACATGTCTCACCTTCGCTCAAGATCTTTCTTTTATAAATGGCGGATAACTGGACTATTTTTTCGCATTGCTTACATAAATTTTTTCCAAGTTTTTCTTCCTCAGGGAATCCCATGATGGTCATAATAAGGGATGAGGTTTTGCAGCAATCTTGGACATAGGTGGACATAGGTGGACATAGGTGGACACAGAAACCTCAAGAGCAAGTCCACGTCACTTCCCAATCCCAGTCAAACCGATTCGATTGTTCGTGCAAGCGACACAAGCTAGAAATCGATTTAGGTCAAATAGATTTAAAACCATCCCCATGAACCGGATCAGCTTGAACACATTTACCGTAAGTTAAATCACTTGCATTTAAACACACTTACTAAACCAATTTGCATGTGCCAAAGCGATTTAAAAATTTATTTTAAGTTTTAAGAGTAAACGGGCAAACTAAGCCGCAAAATACACCAGCAAATGTCAGCGGCACCAGTAGCGCACAACAGAATGCAATAAGATGTATGTCAGCGGCACCAGTAGCGCACAACAGAATACAGTAAGATGTAATCATGAGGATGAACACAATAAGATATAATCTTAGGATGAACTGCATATACTGGAACAGTGCACAGTATGATAATAGCTATGAGGGTGCCCATGTATAAATTATATTAAACCCTGAGTACAAGAGTGCACGAGTAAATGAGCAGATCATTCACAAATGGGTACAGACGATGGTTGGATGATATATTATCTATAACTTATCACACAAAAGGGTACCCCCATAAACAGATTGAATCACAAGCTCAGTACGTGTCCACTAAAAAATTCATCATTTATCAAAAACTAAACAAATGAAAGTGAAAGTCTGCCGCCATTTGTACACCTGATGTAGTATAATTGAACAATATTTAGAGAATAGTAACATCACAGAGGACCATCATAACTGGAACCTATATCAATGGCAGTAGCTGAAACGAAATTCAACTAAAAATAAGGAAAACTTTTTTTTAAACATTAACATTCACAAAACATATATATGTATTCTTTATTGCTACTTTTAAATGCACCAAATATGCAAGATGTTAGGAATAACCTCAATAATATGGCAAAGCCTTATCGGCTATTTCATACTTTTAGCAATATCCAACATCAATTTCAATTTAGTGTGATCGTTGATTCGCATGAAATCCTACGCAGTTATTATATGGCCTATGGCGAAAGGAACAGTGCCTCACATTTTTGATTATCTTTCAAACAATGAAAAAATAAACCAACAAAAAGTAACAATTTTGATGTTTTTTAAAGATGGCCTTTGATGTCCAATTGCTCAGTTATTTGTGGGTAAATCAAAAATGTGTGCCACGATTTCCTGTGCATTGTTTAAAAATGAAATTGTTTAAATATGAAGTCACCTGCAGTTTGTACAAATTCAAGTTCAAGCAAAGGCTATTTACACAAAACATGACAGTCATGTAATTAATGACAAATGACCATGCTACGTTTTAGGGCATGGATTAAGATTTTTCAATCATCAAGGATTCAGAAAATTTATACTTCCATGGGTTAAAAATGGTCAGTTAAGAAGTGTGCAAGACTTCATGAAGATTGACAATTTATGGTAAACATTCTTTACTTTGGGACAAAAATAATAGCAGAAATTGTGCCATATTTCTTTTTTTGCTCAAATGCTCCAAATTTTACAAAATGTTGTTTGGTGATAGCTATGCCATACAAAACATGCTACAGGCAAAGTAAATTTATCTGAAAAGTAATTTTCGTTATTGAAATTTGACAAAACGAAATTTCAACTATCTGCCACATTGTGTTCCAAACTGAAGAATTTTTACCATACCCTTTAATAAAAAGCCACAAAAGAAACCGCAAAGTACATTGAGGTTCATGTGTCGGACCATGCTGCCATCTGGTGAGAAGATGGCAGACTACAAAGGAATCATTGTCTGGCAAGACAGGATTAAAATAAGTGAAGACAACAAGACAAATCACAAATTTTGACCCAGAACTTGTATCTGTGATGAACAATGTCTATTGAAGTTACACAGAGCATTGTTGACAAGCCCATGCTCTTTTTGTTAACAATTAATTAAGATATACACAAAAATATAATACAATAAAATTCAGCCTGGAAACTGTAGTGAGTATTATATCCAGGCTTTAGACAATAATGGGAGCATTAAACAAAGGAAAGAGAAAAGTCATTTAGTAACCAGTAACTTTTATTTGAATCACATGGAATTGTTTATTGTGGATTCCTCAACTACATGAGATAGCTCTTTTTTGGACGTTGTTTCTTACAGACCCTTTCCAGAGAACAGTTTGTCTGTCATGAGTCATCCGGTGTTCATGGCGACACAATTGTTGATTTTAAGCCAGTTTTAGTCGGTACCTCGAATATCTAATATGAGCTTAATGTTTCAATGGCATACAGTGGTTGAGACTTTTGAGGATTTCTGGTGGGCACAACCCAAAGTGTATTTTGTTTGCCACAGGACATTTAGTGACCACACTGACCAGTGACATGTATTCAATAACATGGAATTGGTTTTGAGCTACCTCAAATGTATGAGCTAACTCATTTTGAGAGGGCTGTATGGGTTTCTGGCGGACCCTTTCCAGAGTGCAATTTGTCATGGGTCATTCAGTGGTCAGTGCGGTATTATTGTTCGTGTTAAACCAGTTTTAGCTGGTACCTCGAATATCTAATCTAGGTCAAATTTCAATGGCATACCGGGGTTGACATTTTGGGGGTTTCTGGTGGGCACAACCCAAAGTGTATTTTGCACCATAGGGCATTTAGTGATTAGTGACATGTATTGAATCATACGAAATTGGTTATTTGTAGTACCTCTAATGTATAAGCTAACTCATTTTTGTGGGTCCTTTTTTCGTTTCTGCCGGACCCATTCCACAGTACAATGTGTCTTTCATGGGTCATTCGGTGTTCAGTGTGAGTAGTATAGTAAGAGGTTTAGGAGTCTTATTTTGAGGGTCTCGGTCAAAGGTCACGTGGGATAACTGCAATCGGAAGAGACTCCATAAGCCTACCGGAGGGATGTGTCAATGACGTCACACCTCATGACATAATGAGTGTAATGAGTCTCATTAGAGAGGCAACTCGATGCTCGTTTTTGCGACTCCTAGCAACTGATCGAGAATCGAAACAAAAGAGGGATGCTGAATAAGAGCAAAACTTATTTCGTGTGCGCCAAGTGTCGTCATTGTATATTGTTTGTTCTGTCTCATGTGTCAAAAACTAAGGCATATACAAAAGGGGATAACCACCCAACTCAACAACAGATGTCGCGTGAAGTCTAACCCAGGACCCGATGGTACTAAGCGAATCCTACTAATAATACTAATAATAAGAGCCGACCAGCTAACACAGAACATAAAACCGATAGCGTTTAATCGTGTATTAATGACAAACCAACACTACAAAAATCATCATTCGAATATAAAATCATCAAGACGTTCAGAAAAGTAGTCTATAGCAAATTTATCAAATGTCCAAATTATAGGTTCAGAGGTCCAATGGTGACGCCGTCGTCGAACACTCGTCGTTTGGGATAAAAGTAGGTGAACGCGCACCTCTCATGCAGGTAGGTATACATAGTGTTATCACCGCCTAACCGGAATCCTTTGTTTTTGATATATGAGACAGAACAAACAATATACAACGACGACACTTGGCGCACATGAAATAAGTTTTGTTTTTATTCAGCATCCCTCTTTTGTTTTGATTCTCGATCAGTTGCTAAGAGCCGCAAAACGGGCATTGAGGTGCCTCTCTAACGGGTCCAATTAAACCTATTACGTCATGAGGTGTAACGCCATTGACACATCCGTCCGGTAGGCGGATGGTGTCCCTTCCGATTGCAGTTATCAAACATGACCTTTGACCTTTTCCTTTCACATGGATGACCTTTGACCAAAACCCGCTGAAACGGGCATCCAAAACCTCTTACTATACTACTAGTGCGGTACAATTGTCTGTTTTAAATCAGTTTTGACCGTAACTTTGAATATCTAATATAGCTTGTTTTTGTCCCCCTTGTAAGATCCCCAGGGGTCACACCCAGAGTGCAGACAACAGCAGACATCCATTTCCGTTTAGACTCAGAGGTAGACTCTTAAGTGTTCCTAAGGCCAGATGTTGGTACCTCATTCATCTATGCTAAGTGCTCTGGGCTGCCGGTCTAAATTTCAAAGAGTTGGGAAATTGTACTCTCTCCTAATAGAAAGCCAAACTGTATTGGGTATATGAGATTGTGTGAGATGAAATGTCCAAGGAGAGTGATAGGGCAAAAATTTGACACTTCTGATTGGCAGTCCTTCTTGTGAAGTGGTGCCATTATTCCCAACTTCCAATAAGAAGGATAATGACCTGAAAAGATAATTTTATTGAATAGTTTTGTGAGAGGTACAGACAATTCTTCAGCTATCAATTTTATCATTTCATTTCTTATGAGTTCTGAACCAATATTTTCAAGAAGTTTTCTAACTTCTGCAGTAGTAGTTTGTAGATCCATGATTTGTTCATTGCACTTGAGTTGAGGGACAGCGTCTTGAGTAGTCAGATACATGTTGTATTCATAAAATATTCTAGAAATAATGTGCATTTTTCTGATGTTTTATCAGCATGTTTATTAAGGTCTTTAGAAGAGATATGAGGAAACACATTATTTATTTTTTTAATTTTTTTTTTCTGCAGCCATTGCGGAACGCATTAAGTGTGTGCTAGGGAAAATTATTCGTGAGGATCAGAGTGGCTACATCCCGGGAAGGAACTTGGCTGATAACATTCGTGTGCTATACGATCTGTTCTATTATTCCCAGAAGATTCAAATACATGGGCTCCTACTTCTTATAGATTTTGAAAAACTTTTGACTCTTTGTCTTGGAGTTTTATTGAAAAAGCTTTATCTTTTTTAATTTTGGGTGGTCAATTAAGAGATGGGTCAAAGTTTTCTACAAAAGTATCAAATCGTGTTATCATAATGGCCAACCTTCTCGTTGGTTTACTATACAGAGAGGAGTCAGACAAGGTGACTCATTATCTTCTTATCTGTTTGCTATTTGTGCAGAAATTCTGACTCTCATGATCAGACACAACAAAAAATAAATGGAATCAAAATCATTGATCGTGAGTACTTACTAACTCAATATGCTGATGACACTTCTATCATTTACATGGTTTCGAGATGTCTTTACGGTCTACTTTATATGTTCTAAATTTGTTTGCTCATTTCTCCGGCCTCAGGGTCAAAATTGAAAAAAACAATAGCCATTTGGTTTGGGTTGGTTTGGTTTGGTTTGGTAGTATGGCTATTAGTACAGTGCTGAAAAAATTTCTGTTAGAGAACAGTTATCATGGACCAAAACAAATTTCATGTTCTTGGGGATTAATTTCCAAGTCAGCTTACATGATATAGCACAACAGAATTACTTGGCGAAAATGAAAGATATTGAATTAATTTTGAAAAATTAGTCCAAAAGAATTTTGCCGCCTTTCGGGAGAATTACAGTAAAATGAAGGCGCTTGTGGTTTCAAAAATTGTACATCTTCTGATATCCTTGCCACAGCCTTCGAAACATATTCTAGAAAAACTGAACTCAATGTTTTTTGAATTCCTCTGGCAAGGTCGCAGTGACAAAATAAAGCGCTCCCGAGCTGTTTGTAATTATAATGAAGGAGGTATTAGAATGATTAACATATTTTCGTTCTGTAAGGCTTTAAAGATTAACATGTTAACAAAATTTGTAAACGGTCGGTCTAAAACGGCCCGTTTGTTTCACTTGCTTTTTCCTGAATTTAGAAATTACGCCAAGCATGGAGTTGACTTTCTTAAGATAAATTTGCCTAACACTGACAATCACTTTTGAAAAGATTTTGTTGAATGTGTAACCTCCTTTGGAAATTGTTTGAAGATCAAAAATCAGACAGATTTCCTTAACCAACCATTATGGTTTAGCACTGACCTGCAGGTCGGGGCAAAACGTATTTTCTACAGGAACTGGTGCCATGGAGGCATAGTCTTTATAAAGGACTTGTTTTCCCCAGACGGTAATATTTTGAACTATAGATTTATTGTGGATGTTTTAGGTATTAAAACGAACTTTATGGAGAATAACAGTCTAATTTCAGTGATATTTACAGTGGCGGATCTACGGGGGGGGGGGGG
>NMRA01000081.1:757500-789973 GCA_002633005.1 Phoronis australis
GTCAACCGTCCTCTACATAGTAAGCATATACATGCCAATTTTTACAATCATCCTTTGAGCGGTTTGGTGTATAGAGGGGTGGACGCACAAAAACAGACTCGAAAACACTAAAAATGGCCACTAGGTGGCGCAAACTATGTCGAATCCATCTGAAAACGGCAGGATAGCGTCATCTCACTAATAGGTGCCTACACACCAAATTTCATAAAATTCCGTTCAGGACTTTTGAAGATACGAAGGTAAAAAACTAAAATTGCCACTAGGGGACACACCGGTAGTCGGATCCGTCCGAAAGTTCGCACATGCCGTCCCATTCATGAATGGAACATATGTGCCAAATTTCATGAACGTATGTCAAAGGGTTTTGGAGATAAAGCAGCGGACGCCGGACGCCGCCTGGACGGACGGACGGAGATGACGGCATAATGTGACCACATATAAATATGTGGGCGCATAAAAATGGTCAGTTAAGAAGTTCTATGACAAAGTGTGCAAGACTTCATGAAGATTGACAATTAATGGTAAACATTCTTTACTTTGGGACAAAAATAATAGCAGAAATTGTGCCATATTTCTTTTTTTGCTCAAATGCTCCAAATTTTACAAAATGTTGTTTGGTGATAGCTATGCCATACAAAACATGGTACAGGCAAAGTAAATTTATCTGAAAAGTAATTTTCGTTATTGAAATTTGACAAAACGAAATTTCAACTATCTGCCACATTGTGTTCCAAACTGAAGAATTTTTACCATACCCTTTAATAAAAAGCCACATCAAAAACCGCAAAGTACATTGAGGTTCATGTGTCGGACCATGCTGCCATCTGGTGAGAAGATGGCAGACTACAAGGGAATCATTGTCTGGCAAGACAGGATAAAAAATAAGTGAAGACAACAAGACAAATCACAAATTTTGACCCAGATCTAGTATCTGTGATGAACAACGTCTATTGAAGTTACACAGAGCATTGTTGACAAGCCCATGCTCTTTTTGTTAACCATTAATTAAGATATACATAAAAATATAATACAATAAAATTCAGCCTGGAAACTGTAGTGAGTATTATATTCAGGCTTTAGACAATAATGGGAGCATTAAACAAAGGAAAGAGAACTTTTATTTGAATCACATGGAATTGTTTATTGTGGATTCCTCAAATACATGAGATAGCTCTTTTTTGGGCGTTGTTTCTTATAGACCCTTTCCAGAGAACAGTTTGTCTGTCATGAGTCATCCGGTGTTCATGGCGGCACAATTGCTGACTTTAAGTCAGTTTTAGCCGGTACCTCGAATATCTAATATGAGCTTAATGTTTCAATGGCATACAGAGGTTGAGATTTTTGAGGATTTCTGGTGGGCACAACCCAAAGTGTATTTTGTTTGTCACAGGACATTTAGTGACCAGTGACATGTATTCAATCACATGGAATTGGTTTTGTGTTACCTCAAATGTATAAGCTAACTCATTTTGAGAGGCCTGTATGGGTTTCTGGCGGACCCTTTCCAGAGTGCAATTTGGCATGGGTCATTCAGTGTTCAGTGCGGTATTATTGTTCATGTTAAACCAGTTTTAGCTGGTACCTCGAATATCTAATCTAGGTCAAATTTCAATGGCATACCGGGGTTGACATTTTGGGGATTTCTGGTGGGCACATCCCAAAGTGTATTTTGTACCATAGGGCATTTAGTGATTAGTGACATGTATTGAATCATACGGAATTGGTTATTTGTAGTACCTCTAATGTATAAGCTAACTCATTTTTTGGTTTCTGCCGGACCCATTCCAGAGTACAATTTGTCTTTCATGGGTCATTCGGTGTTCAGTGCGAGTAGTATAGTAAGAGGTTTAGGAGTCTTATTTTGAGGGTCTCGGTCAAAGGTCATCCATGTGAAAGGAAAAGGTCAAAGGTCACGTGGGATAACTGCAATCGGAAGGGACACCATAAGCCTACTGGACGGATGTGTCAATGACGTCACACCTCATGACGTAATGAGTGTAATGAGTCTCGTTAGAGAGGCACCTCGATGCTCGTTTCTGCGGCTCCTCGCAACGGATTGAGAATCGAAACAAAAGAGGGATGCTGAATAAGAACAAATTTTAAACTTATTTTGTGTGCGCCAAGTGTCGTCGTTGTATATTGTTTGTTCTGTCTCATATATCAAAAACAAAGGCGTATACAAAAGGGGATAACCACCCAACTCAACAACAGATGTCGCGTGAAGTCTAACCCAGGACCCGACGGTACTAAGCGAATCCTACTCATAATACTAATAATAAGAGCCAACCAACTAACATAGAACATAAAACCGATAGCATTTAATCGTGTATTAATAACAAAACCAACACTACAAATATCATCATTCGAATATAAAATCATCAAGACGTTCAGAAAAGAAGTCTATAGCAAATTTATCAAATGTCCAAATTATAGGTTCAGAGGTCCAGTGGTGACGCTGTCGTCGAACACTCGTCGTTTGGGATAAAAGTAGGTGAACGCGCACCTCTCATGCAGGTAGGTATACATAGTGTTATCACCGCCTAACCGGAATCCTTTGTTTTTGATATATGAGACAGAACAAACAATATACAACGACGACACTTGGCGCACACGAAATAAGTTTTGTTCTTATTCAGCATCCCTCTTTTGTTTCGATTCTCGATCAGTTGCTAAGAGCCGCAAAACAGGCATTGAAGTGCCTCTCTAACGGGTGCCTCTCTAACGGGTGCCTCTCTAACGGGTGCCTCTCTAACGGGTCCAATTAAACCTATTACGTCATGAGGTCTAAATTTCAAGGAGTTGGGAAATTGTACTCTCCTGATAGAAAGCCAAACTGTATTGGGTATATGAGATTGTGTGAGATGAAATGTCCAAGGAGAGTGATAGGGCAAAAATTTGACACTTCTGATTTGCAGTCCTTCTTGTGAAGTGGTGCCATTATTCCCAACTTCCAATCAGAAGGATAATGGCCTGAAAAGAGAATTTTATTGAATAGTTTTGTGAGAGGTACAGATAATTCTTCAGCTATCAATTTTATCATTTCATTTCTTATAAGTTCTGAACCAATATCTTCAAGAAGTTTTCTAACTTCTGCAGTAGTAGTTTGTAGATCCGTGATTTGTTCATTGCACTTAATTGATAGTTGAGGGACAGCGTCTTGATTAGTCGGATTCATGTTGTCTTTATAAAATATTCTAGAAATAATGTGCATTTTTCTGATGTTTTATCAGCATGTTTATTAAGGTCTTTAGAAGAGATATGAGGAAACACGTTATTTTTTCATTTTTTTCTGCAGTAATTGCGGAACGCATAAAGTCTGCGCTAGGGAAAATTATTCATGAGGATCAGAGTGGCTACATCACGGGAAGGAACTTGGCTGATAACATTCGTGTGCTATACGATCTGTTCTATTATACCCAGAAGATCCAAATACCTGGGCTACTAATTCTTATAGATTTTGAAAAAGCTTTTGACTCTTTGTCTTGGAGTTTTATTGAAAAAGCTTTATCTTTTTTAATTTTGGGTGGTTAATTAAGAGATGGGTCAAAGTTTTTTACAAAAGTATCAAATCGTGTTATCGTAATGGCCAACCTTCTTGTTGGTTTACTATACAGAGAGGAGTCAGACAAGGTGACTCATTATCTTATCTGCTTGCTATTTGTGCAGAAATTCTGACTCTCATGATCAGACACAACAAAAAAATAAATGGAATCAAAATCATTGATCGTGAGTACTTACTAACTCAATATGCTGATGACACTTCTATCATTTACATGGCTTGGAGATGTCTTTACGGTCTACTTTATATGTTCTAAATTTGTTTGCTCATTTCTCCGGCCTTAGGGTCAAAATTTGAAAAAAACAATAGCCATTTGGTTTGGTTTGGTTTGGTTGTATGGCTATTAGTACAGTGCTGAAAAAAATTCTGTTAGAGAACAGTTATCATGGACCAAAACAAATTTCATGTTCTTGGGGATTAATTTCCAAGTCAGCTTACATGATATAGCACACCAGAATTACTTGGCGAAAATGAAAGATATTGAATTAATTTTGAAAAATTAGTCCAAAAGAATTTTGCCGCCTTTCGGGAGGATTACGGTAAAATGAAGGCGCTTGTGGTTTCAAAAATTGTACATCTTCTGATATCCTTGCCACAGCCATCGAAACATATTCTAGAAAAACTGAACTCAATGTTTTTTGAATTCCTCTGGCAAGGTCGCAGTGACAAAATAAAGCACTCCCGAGCTGTTTGTAATTATAATGAAGGAGGTATTAGAATGATTAACATATTTTCGTTCTGTAAGGCTTTAAAGATTAACATGTTAACAAAATTTGTAAACGGTCGGTCTAAAACGGTCCGTTTGTTTCACTTGATTTTTCCTGAAATTAGAAATTACACCAAGCATGGAGTTGACTTTCTTAAGATAAATTTGCCTAATACTGACAATCACTTTTGTAAAGATTTTGTTGAATGTGTAATCTCCTTTGGAAATTGTTTGAAGATCAAAAATCAGACAGATTTCCTTAACCAACCTTTATGGTTTAGCAGTTACCTGCAGGTCGGGGCAAAACGTATTTTCTACAGGAACTGGTTCCATGGAGGCATAGTCTTTATAAAGGACTTGTTTTACCCAGACGGTAATATTTTGAACTATAGATTTATTGTGGATGTTTTAGGTATTAAAACGAACTTTATGGAGAATAACAGTCTAATTTCAGTGATATTTAATTACCAACAGAAATGTGCTATTGATAGTTCTTAGTTTTGATGCATATTGTCCTGTTATGCCAACAATTTTAATGAAACTGAAAAGTGGTGGGAGAGGGTTTCAACATATTTGTACTCAATTAAATTATAGTTCCGAATTCTCAAAAGCGGAGTCAAAATGGGCCAAAGAACGTAACGTAAATACAAATAATTTTTCATGGGAAGATGTTTATTCCCTTCTATATAATACAACAAGAGACCCAAAAATTAGGTGGCTTGAGTTCAGACTCTTGACGAGAATTTTGACAACTTAACTCATTTTTAAAAATAATTCAAGTTATGGATGACGACTCTTGTTCCTTTTGTGAACAATCGAAAGAGACTTTGAAACACTCATTTTGGGAATGTGAAACAGTAAATTCATTTTGGACAAAAGTTAATAATGAAAACAAAGTAAATCCCCAGTGTGTCGGCACTCTCTCCTGCAACAATGCCAATTTTGGCTTTTTTTTATAAAGGAAAATTTTAAAAATATGGTTTTATTATAGGATAAACAGTTTATTTACACCCAAAAGTTCAGATCAAAAAGATTAAGTAATATAGTGCTCATAAGGATTTGAATTTAGAATTTGTACAAAAAAGATGGTGTAACTTTGAAACTGTTTTTCTTAGTAGTCAAGAGGATTAGGTGTGGGATATGTGTGTGTGTGTGTGGTGTTCTTGTCTTTTTTGTGTTATTGTGAATGTTCTCAATGCCAATAAACATGTTATTGACTGATGCAGAATAACCTCTTATTTTGTAAACAATTCTCCAGCACTCCTTAGAGTTTTGTAGACACCTCTTTAATGCTTTGAATAAGGCCAGTATTGTAATCATGTTTGTATTTTTTAATATATTTTCTGCATGTTTTGACTGTTCATTGTACTAATTAAAATGAAGAGGGTTACCAGATTGTTTGTAGGGCCTGTATAATTTAGTGTTTGTTTTATTTGAACTGCAAACTATTGATTGTTTTTGGTAGTAACTACTTCGAATTTGGATGGAAGGTTTTTCTCTAGGACGTAAGGGAGTTCTTTATTGAATCAATATACTACAGTATCAATACTGTCTCCACTGTGAATTGCATACCAATCACGGTTGTTTTAAGTCGTGCGCATGTGCTCTCAACCAAATATCAATAAAATTGCAGATTTTAACATAAGAAAAATGTACATTTTCTGAAAGCAAAAAGCCTGCAGGAGTTGGTTTTCCACTACAACAATCTGTCATGTGACCCTGTCTTTTCAGCAAAATTTAACAAAAAAGTGTACAATCACAGCAAAATGCCGGTATCAATAACATGGTCAAACTTCATTTCATTTAAATGATTAAGATGAAATCTCAAAAATGCTGTTACAGAATAAAATTTTGTGTCCATTTTAGGCAAGTTCTCAATTTTATTAAAATCGTAGAAGTCTTATGTTTGGTTCACCCTCGCGTAAATGTGAATCAATTCAAAAACTATTTCTTAAAGGATTTTAGAGAAAAGGGCAGAAAGCAAAGCGATCCTTACTTCTGAGATATGACATATGACAAATTTGAAAATTTTACTAGGGTCCTACAAAACTTTAAATAACTTGCCGTTTCTTGCAAAATTGGGTGCTCCTATAATATGAGGTGTTACGAACAATTAACTTGCCTGTAGTAGCCTGAACGTTTATTTAGTATACTTTGAACTGTTTACAAAAACTAAACTGATATTATCCTTCAAACAAGAATACCCGCTTCATTAATGGATAGTCCCAAAGACTAAAGCCCCTGTCACACCAGAGGCGTGGTGCCACAACGGTTTTGGTCAAAACAGCCATCACTGTAGTGACACTGCCAGTAGTGTTTCATAGTTTTCTCCTACCCGTCACACATGTACTTTTCTTCACGGTGCTACTGAGAAGCAGTGTCACTGAGGACATGGCGATCTCATTGAGTTACCACTATGGATTGATGGTGGTGCCACGGCGATCATTGGCGGCAGGACTGCAGTGTTGGCGGCAGCACTACGGGGCCAGTGAGGTACCACTTCGTGAATGGCGGTACTAC
This sequence comes from Phoronis australis, assembly GCA_002633005.1. Taxonomy (NCBI): domain Eukaryota; kingdom Metazoa; phylum Phoronida; family Phoronidae; genus Phoronis; species Phoronis australis. The sequence continues at coordinate 764,286 of NMRA01000081.1, forward strand.
TGCCGTGCTACTGCGGGGGTGCTGTGGCAGCCATTTTCGCTCCTGCTGAGGACGTTGCTACTGTTCATACCCTTATTAATGTTGATATATTATTACTGTTACAATCACTTAGTGACGCTGGCGAAACATGCTACAGCAGGGCGGATTGTCGGGGTGAGGAAAGCCAGCAAGAAGACACCTACTCTAACACCAGCAGATGATGAGTCTTAACATGATGAGCATGCTGATTATGCTGCTGGTGCTAACCACCAGTCCGTAGCCAGCCAACCAAAGAATAAAAAAGTCCGTGTTGATCTGAATGAGAAGGAGGCCATGGCGGACTGGCTAGGTGACCATCCGGAGCTTTATAACAAGAAGCTCAATGCTCATAAAGATAACGTGAAGTAGGACTCGGCGTGAGCTGAGCAAGCAGCCAGACTTGATAAGCCAGTAGCGTTCCTGCTGGTACGGTATCGCGCATCAGACATCTATCCATCCACCAACATCTATCCAGAGGAATTGGTAATCGGCGTCAACAAGCCCCATCAACACCACTGAATAGAACCCTCTTTAATTGTGGAACAAGCTTCCACTGGTGAGCGGCTTGCAAATTGCAACATGCTTCCCATCCTTAACCCCACAGGCATAGGGAATGTTCCAACGCTGCTACAGCTTTCAATTTGTCTCGGGTTGTAGAGCACTGCATCACCTCGTCTTTAAACGCTTCAATGATGACCTGGCAGACTTCTTTGACCAGCACAGATAGTGTGTTTGCTGGGATCCGGAAATCGAACTTCATGCTCGCGTATGCGTCTCCACAGGTTAGGTGGCAAAAAGTTGCAGCCAAGGCCTTTTTGTGGTTGGTATCCTTCTTCGTGATACATGGTCCAACACTGGCAAGTAGCTCATCAAACATCTTGGGCTGAATCTAGCTGAGAAAATTCTGGAACGAGGCTGGATCCTTTTTTCTGAGCTCGGTTGTACAGAAGTCAAACTGCTCACGTCTTGCATCGCCCAGCCAAGGTCTCACCCAGCATCTTCTTCGTCTTGCTTGTCTTCTTCTTTACATCAGGGCAATCACTGCTAGCTTATCTCCTGCCTGCTGTTGCTGCACATGCAGCAACTGGTGTACAACGATCAAATTTCTGTTATTATCTGTCATTCTGTTTAGCTTTCAATACTGACTGTCGATCTGAACTGTTTAAAGATTTTTCGAACACTGAAAGTTAAGCAGAAAACTGAAGCTTTTATACTACAAAATAGGCCCACAGTAGCACTGTGCAAGCACCTTAGTGCAACCTCAGTGGAAACGCCAATGCCGTACAAGCACCTCAATAACACTGCCGGCACCACCGTAAGATCGCCAAATTTTCTAAAATTCCTTACTGGCTACGTAGTGGTACCCTCATACCTGCAGTGCTCCCATGATAGCACCGCCATAACCGCAGTAGAACTGCCACCGGATCGCCATTCTACATTTTTGGTGATTGCACGGCGGTTGCACTGAGGAAGGACGGCGGTGATGGAGGTGCTTGTGTGGTCCTTGTACGGTGCCACTGTGGTCATGACGGTCTCGCAGCGATCCAACTGCGGATTGGCCCAACCCGCCGTGGCATAGCGGAAGTTTTGAAGATGTTCAAATTTTCTGCCATGCCACAGCGAAGGTCCATGGTTTTGACAGTTTTCTGCAGTGGTACGACGATCAATGGCGGAGCCACTGCCGAACCACGGCGATCATGGCGGTGCCACTGGGGTTTACGCCGTACAAGTATCGCAGTGGCACCACACCTCCGGTGTGACGGGGGTATAATGTATTTGATGACATGTATGTAGCACATGCTTCCTGGCCACGTGCTTTCAACACCGGTCAAGTTTTTATTAGTCTTCGATTCACGATTTTCAAAGAAATTTGGATTCCTGTTGAGGGAGAAGATCTGTACAGGAAAGATACTATACAATCCCTTTGACAAGTACTCTGTGTCTGTTCTGAAAAGCCAGACCATATTGGGACACGTACCTCGAAAGATTAACAAAACTTTTTCTTTCTTTTTGAAGCACGATGGAAGTTTGAAGTACATAGTCACGGCTAAATACCAACATAGCGGCGAGGCTCGTGGTCTACAAATTCCACGCACAATGATTTTCTACAGGACTGTCAAATCTTATTGATAAATTGAAGACGTTAGTGTAGAATTTTAGAACTGTAGGTAAGGCATATTTCGCATATACACGCTCGTGGGCTGGGTGCTTATTTTAGTGAAGTCTGAGAATGTGTGTGGGGGCGCTTATAGCGGCATGGGTGCTTATTAGGGCTAGTACGGAGAAATACTTTTTAAATAGAAAAAAAGCATCAACACACTCAGTTACATCTTGGGCCAAGCACCACAATAAAGTTGACACACGAAATAAAGCATGAAATAAAGCACAAATTCAGAATTGAATGTTTGTATTTATAAAATGTAATGAGGAAAACGGCAAAAGGGTATCAGCATCATATGGTAATAACTATATAGTACCAACTGGCAAACACTTGACGTGTAGTTAGCAATATTTAGTTGTAGGGCTTGACACTTGTATGTCAGGCAAGTGAAATTTTTGGTTGCGTACCCAAATTATTGACTTGTAAGGCCTTCAAGCCAACAATCACCACGAAGTTTGCAAGTTGTAGATAGTTCAAATTCACTATTCAAATGAACTATCCCGTTGGGCATCCTACTTTGAAACATTAGCTGCTGTCTGGTTGTCGGGCTATTGTTAGGGTCAAATCTTGGTAGGCATTCCTTGAAATAAGTCTTATGTTACTTTAAAACTAAACCCTCTGGGCGGACCGTCGTATCTATGATATCTGATGACGTTTGACATAAATATGTTAATTAAACTGAAAAAATCGCAATACAAAATAGAGGCATTCATCAAATATATCTGTCGATCAATCAATGAACAGATCAATGAACCATGACTGACTTCAGGTAAGGATAGATGAGAATAACAAGAATTGCATAACAGTGCCAAGTTTTCTCCTGAGATGAGTGACCTGAGTTTTACTCACTAAGGTCAGGAGTGATCAGCCTTGGCTGGAGCCAGCACTGCAGATTTTGAGCTCGATCCTTCAGCGGGAGACATCTAACATGTCTAACTTGGTTGTGGGTGTACACTGTAGAATTTTAAATTCACATTTTCACAGACGCGACTAACTTGCTTTTGCCTTCGTCTAAAGGAAAAACGTTTGACCAACTTTGAATGAAAACAACTGTCCAACTATGAGAGGAGGTACATTGATTTGAAAAGTGAAAGTCACGGGATTAGCACAATGGATTCTGCTAAGTAAACTTTTCGTGGAGAATCTTGGCCTCGGGTGAAAACTTGGCTATGATGTCCTGTAATGAGGCTTGGGTCACATCACTTAATACATATATATTATGTATGTGCTGGCACTTCATTTTTCTTACAGTTCACACATTCTAGCATTCTGAGAGCGTCTGTTAAAGAAACATCCCCAACATTTAATATTTGAACCATTTCAAAATGCAAATTTTTACACACAGAAAACAAAGCATCTTCAGACCAGCATGACAATAGATGAGTAACACCTTGTCCAATATAATAAATTCGTGCCAGCTCATATCATGAACCAACACCTTCAATTAGTAAACAGTGTCAATGGCAGCTGTGACAACTGTCACTTCAATACGGTTATTTCCATTTTTGTGTTATCCTGTGTTAGCCAAAGAGTGGCACACATTCATCAACATTAGTCATCTTTGAGATTGCCTTCAATTTAGTGCCTGAGGCAACAATAAAAGTGGGGGAATTGGTAGGATGCATTCTAGATCCCATAACAAGTTTCAGAACTTATACATTTTATAAACCACAGTTAATTCTGATTACAATTATATCAACAAATTTAAGCAGCTGCAACGTCTAGCTTGTTTGTGCATAACCTCTGCTTTTTACAGGAACGCCTATCTGTAGCCCTAGAAATGCTAATCGGTCTACCACCACTGTACATATACCTTGAGGGTGAAGCAAGTGCTGCACTTTGTCTCAGATATAATGGTCAGTGGGTGAAAACTAACATCCCTGACTCCGTTGCACACAGAAGCCACAGGAATGTTTGCAATAAGCTAATGGCCAAGACAGGGCAACTAAGGAACATGTCTAGTGATGTCCAGGTCACAACTTTAAATCACACAAAAAATTTCTTCACGGAAATTGGTGATGGATGCATGGCTTACCGCAGAACACAAGAATGAGGTGGTTTGTTATACAGACGGCTCTAAAATGGAAAATGGCCAAACAGGTGCTGGAGTCTATTTTCCAAGCCTTCCTATTGCAGATGCAGAAAACTGGGTATCGCTAGGCAATCTAATAAAAGCCCAAAAGAAACTAAGGGTCAACTCTCATGTTAATGCTTGTATTAATGAGCTTAACAAGCTTGCAATTGAAAGAACCCTCAATATAGGCTGGGTCAGGGCCCATGTGGGAATTGATGGCAATTAGAATGAAGACAGACTCGCAAAGATAGGAGCAAGTGTTCTGCATTTTGTGCCTGAACCTGCTATCCTGGTATCTTGCAGGATGAGTAAACGAAACTGGGTACATACCCAGTCAGCAGCACAGTGGGCATCACTTAACTCCTGCAGAGAGATCAAGGAGAATTTTCCCAACGTGATCAAACCAAAAGGTTCAAAAAACCTTCTGAGTCTAGACAGATTGCGTATAAGACATGTCATTCAAATTTTGACGTGCCACTGTAATCTAGCCCGACATAGACACATTGCTGGGCATATGGGGAGCCCAGTGTGTCCAACTAACTATTTCCCAAGATGCAACAAACTGTTGGATGAAGACTTACCCATAAGCCCACAGAATCGGTCGAATGTCCTTGGTATCCGTGTTTGGGGGTTGATCTCTATCAGAACATTTTTTACAGTATGAATGTAGACTTGCAGCAAGCCAGCTCGGTTCAGAGGGCTGTCCATCAACATTAGGAGACACTGTGAAGAGCAACACAAAGTAACGAAATGCATAAACTACAAAACTACAAAGAGTGCTCCTGGTTTCAAACAACACCTCTAGAGGGAGCAACACCTCTAGAGGGAACAACACCAATAAAATTGAAATTGCAGCCAGTGGCATAGCCCTTGAGCGCCATGCTCTAAATTGCAAGACATTAGTTTAGCAGATAACAAGATATACTTAAAATATTATCACTCCTTGAGGGAGCAGGAATAGCAAGAATCAGTGGGTACATTAAAAAATCTCTTAAGAAGGACTAAGTGAACGTCAAGTGAATGTCAAAACTAATATTGACACAAGGAGGCACAGCACCACAAGGATTTATTTCACAACATGAGCTATCAATGTCTCTTTGTTAAAGTACAAAATTAAGATTTCTCATGGTTACGAGTTCCGTTATATTAGCTACTTCCCAGTCAATACAACGCCGCCGTAGTCATTTTGAAATAAATGTGCAGGATAATTTAGTGGGACAGCATATTGTGAAGCATCGTAACTTCAAATAATTGTAGGTGTTTGTGATTTCACGGTGTATTACGTGTTTGGACTGGTCATGTGGGGTACGGCGTCGTCATGAGCAATTTCATGTAGGAATACAAAACCAGTCGAACGAAATTGTCTTTACAATGTACAAATCGATCCTATATGTAATTAGAAGCTGTTTGCCCAATAGCTTTTAAGAGTCGTGGTAAACGCTGAAAGCTCCTCACGTTAGTGACCAGCAATGACAGCTCAGTGCGACTCAGTAGCCGTGGTTGTGTGAAAAATATTAGGAATACCGTTGATTACTGTAAATAATATTTCATGAAAATGTGCAAGTGCTGCAAAAGTTTCAGCTAAAATTGTGCATGATTAACAAAGATATGGAAAGTGTAAATTAGGAAGTCGAACAAACGGCTGTATGGACTCGCCTGAGCCAACTGTACGGACTCGTCATGAGTAGATTTTTGAAAACTGTACAAACTCGTTAGTGAGCTGGTTAAGAATTAGTCAAATTTTAACCAGAATAGACCGTTTAACTTTATAATTACCAATAGTTCTCGAGGAGAATAGTCGGATAAGTGACTTGATAAAGATTGGATGCATGTGGAAATTGTGTATTAAAGTGAGAACACAGGTAAGAAGTGTTTCCAATCAACTAACTTCAGGTGCTTTGTGTTGGCAGAGATCATTTTGCTGAAGTAACTGGCCACGGCATCGCTGATCATGGGGATCAAGATTCAAGTACTAACATGGATTAGGTATCTAGCATTGTATGAACGCAGCGGTTTGGAATGTTTCAGAGTAAAAAATATGGGTGCATTTCCAACACTGTTTTGGAGGAGGGCTGCGAAACCATTTCAAGCAAAAGATATCTATATCAGGAAAAGAGTTTTATCACAAGAGTCCATTTATGAAAAGTCAAAAGAAGAATGAGAAGGCAAGGATGAAGAATACACCGAGCGAAAAGAGTGCGAAAGGGATATAGAGACAGATTTAGCACCAGCATACAGTGCAATAAAAGAAATATGTGATGTCACACGATGCATGATTGATGTTTTGAAAACAATAAGGAAGTCAAACACCTGGGTCAAGTTCAATAGGATAGCAGATGGCACGTTCCCCTTGAGACCATATAGCGTTCTTACTGCTTTTAGAAATGGCAGAATTATTACCCTCCACAACAACGAAACAATGAGGTACTCGAACGACATTGTTAAGTTTTGGGGGATCGGATACAATCTTTTCCACGGAAAAAGTTTGAGATTCATGTGAGCGTTCAAGCATTTTGGAAAGAAAGATGGCGGAGTCCCATTAGAATCAAAAATATACTTTGCCATGCCAAACATTAAGCAACTGCCTACGTCAAAAGTGGATAGGTCTATAACTCCTGGAATTATTCATGAACTTGTTGATATGGCACCCAAAGCCAGTGCGTGTCAGTTGAGCTTTGACGATAAATGTCGGGAAAACTAAAACTGGTGGAGACATTGACCTGTTTGGCTACGAAGATGAACCAAATTTGAAAGATAGACAACAAAGACTTCAACAGGAAAATGAGAAAATATGGGAACTGAGAAATTTGGAGACCTGTAGCCAGCATGGCGTAGGGGCGGTTTGAATTTCTAGAAAGGTGGACCTTTGATATTTTGCTAACACCAACACTATAGTTTTCGTTAAGGCCCTCAGGGCCTTATCGAAAACACAGTTTAATCATGGGGAACGGAAATTTGAATGCACGGCAATGATGGCTCTCAGTTCTATGCTTCTGGGATAAGACGGAATTCGTAATACCAGAAATGAGGATGGCGTGACGGTTGCTCGCAAAGAACGGGACTCAAATTCAGATGTAATGTGTTCACTACTTGGAAGGTTCACTACTCCGTGACTCAGGTGTAATTGTTATAGTTTTACATACACAAATAGATGCAACTATACCAAAAACAACCCCCCGGGTAATAAATCACGTTGTTTGGATTTCATGTGCATGCAAAATTGCCCACGTCTTTCGAATATCGTAAATGTGAGTGCGTACATGCACTTGCGTTTCTAAAAGAATATGAAGTAGGTATATTGATTAATTATCAACCACGATGCATTCATCAAATCCATGTCAAGATCGCACCATCTCACAGTGCAAATGAAAAGTTTAAGGCAGCTGCATCTCGTTCTTACCCAAAGGAACTACTCGCCAGGGACTCACCTAGCGACCATCCTGACTGTCATTGGGATGGCCATTTTAAAAAAATGACGGCTTTAGATGGCACGGCCAAGACAGAAAAAACCCGGTCTGTTTCAAGACAACCTTGGCGAAAACAACGGCTAAACAAAGAATTTTAGCAGTTATGATTAATTAATTTGATTGAAACCTACAATCCACTGTTTTAGTTTGATAAATATTCAGAAATAACACAACATTACAGACTATTGCCATCTATTTTTTACTGTAAAATATCACAATGACGATCGGCAAATACTGGCAGCCATGTTTTTGGAGGAACACCTTCCTGTTCTGTGACATCAGGGTGACCTCATACGGAGTCCTCCGCTTGACGAGTGTGGAGCAATATTGCATCCAGCGCTAACTACCAGTACACGGACACTTAATTTTTGAAATTGAAGTACACAGACCCGAAGTTCAAAGGATTTGCCGTACCTCTAATCCTAGTTGCCGATCCGGAAGTTGAAGCAGCACTCTCCAAGTGTATTTGACAGAGTAGCCAATTTGAAGTAGAATGAAAAAATGATACCCGCCAACTGACCTGGCGTACAAATGCCATAAATGTCACTGAACATACTAACTAGATAAAACTTAGAGAAACTTAGCACAAACTTCCTTAATTTATTCACACTGTTCCCTTGCAACACGAACAAGTGAATGAAAAATTTTTGAAAAAATCTACCCAGGCCGAACTACGTATATGCGCGAGAATACAGTCACTGCAAACTTCGCACAAGATACGAAAAAATGAAATATTTCGTCTAATGTTGGTTATGTATTCAATGACTAACTTAGCATGAAAGCAAAAGCAATACTTCAACTTTTTGCTGAATACACTATGAGACTGATTTTACAAGAGTAAAAGACCTGATTTGATTTTTGGATTTAAGTCAAGTGAAAAGAGCGATATAGTAAAGACTATTGCGATATATACGAGCAGTCAAGTGATAATCCAGTGAATGGATGGGGGGCTTTTCGTGCGTGGGGGGGGTGCTTTTTAAATCTATTATTTATTCCTCATTTTGCTATATATTCAATTTCTCTCAATTTACACCATCACCAGTTTTATGACATTTTTGAAGAATCATCACCTCCAGCAATATTCTGGAAGTTGGAAATAGTAACATGGACAAATTTCATCCCCAATGTTGCACTAATTACCTGGTGTGTGATGTCGGGCCTGCACTGCGACGCATCCTTCTTGAATTTCTTTAACAAATGTTTGTGTTTATCACAGTTGAGAAGCTCAAATTGTTTTCCCACCTACAAATGAATGGATAATTCAGGACTGACACTGACAGAAAAACTTTCAGGATCTAGAAAAATCAATGGTCTTGGTAACAAGCAACAACTAAATGAAAATACAACTGTTAGCTGTTAATTAATTAGATGCTGAAATGCAATAAAAAATTAGAGTTTGTTCTGCTGTACCTGTTGACCTCTCAGCGCAATGCCAGGAGTTCAACACTGAGTTGATCCTTAAGCGGATCATATTCTGTGTCCAGGCCTAATGTATGGTTACGCCTTACTGTGACAGTAGGCATGAAAGCCGTCATATACTCAGTATGCATGGTAATGGCAAACAAACTACTACGTTTTGGAGGACAAAAAATATTGCATGATACTAGAAACTCAAAATCATCAAGGAAGTACAAAGCCAAAAAAACTTCTTCAAAATTAATAAACTATGTATTCTGATTTATAGACTTAATTCCTTATTAATCAACTCTTAAGTTAAACCTGCACAGACACTAATCTTGTTCTTAAGTCAATAAACAATGTGATTACCGTCATTTAAAAAAAAAAAAAAACAGTGCAGGTGGTCTGATGTCATTTGCGGTGCACCAGATGTGCGCAGGCTCATGGTTGGGCCCATTGCACAAAACACCTGAGCTAAAGCATGAGAGCCCCATTATGGCTCCTCGTGAAGAAAGTTTTCAAGTCTGCCAGTCGCCTTTAGGAAATCGGACAGACGTTTCCATTTGTTGCCACGCACTATATGTTGTAGGCATGTAAAAGTGCCATCCAGTAGGTTGCTCCTTAGCCTATAAAAAGCTGGGCAAGACTCTACCAGGTGTATTACTGTCATTTGAAGTGCGAGTACACTTTTGGACACTATGTAATTCAACAGTCATAGTTAAAGCTTCAGATGCCTGAGTGTGAAGGCCAGTGATCAAGAAATCAAACAGAAATCAGTCTTTGCAGCATTAAGCTGCTCAATGAAAACATGTATTACAGAATGGCTATCAATTTAAAACAATTTGCCTCTGCAACATTCTTGACTAGCAAACTTTTAGCTGGTTTGTCACTGTGATGCCAAGGGGCCATGTTCCTCCTTGGCTAGGCTCGCCCTAGACGCTTGCCAGCTTGCCATAGGCGAATTCTGAGCGCACTGGCGATGGTTGAGCTAAGTCCATTCGCCAAATTGGCGAATGCTTTTGCAACTTGACAAAAAAAATTAATTTCAGGAAACCTACTGGAATGTCGAATCAGTTAGCTCAAATTAAGTCGCGCTGCAAATGACTTCGATTCGAAGTTTCAAAAATAGCAAGCGAATGTTCCATTTTACAACCGCCACTCCTACTGAAATCACTCTTTTACCGAGACGAAATGTTCAACTGTTTAGGGGCAGGGGGTCAGCGCTCTTGGTAATGGCAATTTCACGCTTCATAGCGAGATCTATTGTAGGTGATGCCACTTGTCGTCTCCAACTGACAATGTTGACCTATCTCAAACATGCAATATAAACTTGAGCTTTAAATTTATTATTTTCATATTGCATGAATCTCTCCCAATTCATTCTTTACCAAATTTCAGCGCATAATTTGTCGTGTCAAATATTGTTTGAAACTTGACACTGACAGGTTTTCCTTTCAAGTAGTAAAAGGCGCAGACGACGCCATTAACAACTTTTTGTTATCTATTTTTAAATCAAAATACATCACCTCATAACTAGTCAGCTCGCTAAATGTTGCAAGTGCAAAAACAGGACCCTCGATTATCGCAAAAGGTGCCTATGCCTTCTGAAAGGAATTTTTTGGGGCGAGTGGAAAATTCTACCACCCGATCACCAACAATAGTACCCGCCACCCTGTTGCAAGTCCTCATAGGCTCTGCCTCAAGTAGCCAAAAGTAACATTTTGCACTCTTTCAAATTGTGACCTATGTGAATTACAAATTATGCCAACCTCGAGGGGAAATTTTGGGCCTCATGATGGGAATTTTGCGCGATATTTCAATATCTTTCGGAGGGGAATGGGGTTGATATTCGGCCCCAAAATTAAGGGATTGAAGGCCCTGAAAAGTTATGGAAAGACTGGGATGCCTTTGCATTTTGGCGGCAGCTAAAAGAAAGCAAGGTAAAGTAAATGTCAATTTGTTTCTTAATGAGTTTTATATTCACTATTCTGCATGACTCAGCTTTATTTTGCAAGTCACAAGTTATGTTAACGTTTTTGGACCTAAATGTCTTGCTCATCAAAATGCCCACGTTGGCTGGCGTACACTGTACCCCCGCCATAACCCAGAGATAGGAGGAATCCCTGCACATTTTTTTAGGTCAACATCAATGAAGTGCCCAAGTGGCCAGCCTTCCCTCGCCGTAACCCGGGGATGGGGAGAACTCCAGTCCAATTTTTTTAAGGTCAACATCATTTAAATGCCCATGTGGGCGGCATACACATGTAGTAACTCGGGTATAGGGGGAACCCTGCGCATACTTTTTAGGTCACAATGAAACCCATGTTGGCTGACATCCCCTCTTATTAGGTTGCAATATGACCTTGAAATATTGATCACTTGTTTTTTTTCTTAAGGCAAACGTTTTTCTTATAGTACACTTATGAAAAAATCCTGTGTATAACATGAAAAATAAAAAGTTTAGTCCGTGTAACTGTGTTTTTATAAATTGTGGGGGTTGGGAAAAGAGAAAGTATTTGGCTAACAATTTTTGAAAATGGCTAAAATATTTCAGATGCTTTAGCCATTTTGGCTAAAACTTTTAAAAGTCTAGCACGAGACTAGCTTTGGAATGCTTAACTCAGACACGACTGAACAAATGCAAGTCACAATCTTCAGTCTAACGCCCACATTGTAATTTAAATATTATGATTTTTACTAAAATCATTACACAACTAAGATCTAATTATTTACATCCACAAGTAGAATTTAACTGAAAACACGAAACCCAGTGAACTCACCTTCAGGACTTAGCTGAACATTATGATTGAGAGTACTGCGTCATTCTCATCATGTTCAACACTAATCCTGGTGAGAACATATTAAGGCTTTAGGACCCCAAAGATGTCCTTAATTGCGTAACTTCAGAACAACAGATCTCTTAACTGTTGGTTCAGATTCAATCACATCAAAAAACTTTAACACTTGCATGAAACAAAAAGCGAAATGATTACTTAGAAAACTAAAGAATCAATTTTGAGATTTCATTTTGAACAAAATGAAATGTGGTCATGTCGATTGATTCCGTTATTTTGCTATCAATAAACCTCTCTCTTTTAGTTAAATTTTACTTAAAGGACAGGATCACATGACTCAATCAATGGTAAAATGCCAACCATATTGACTGAGCACTGGTTGGAGGATACAGCAGTCCTTGATTAAGAGAACGGGCAACCGTTGAAAGATTGGCAGTTATTCAGGCAATGAAGGCTAGTTCTCTATATCAGGGACCACTACATATGATCAGGGGCATTCCATTGACTGCATGACTGTACTCATAAATCTAAGTCTAAGTTAGTGCACAGGCACTCTCATCTGCCACTCGCCGTTATACTAATAATATATTATAGTGTCACAACTAGAGGCCTGTTTACATGAACATTTTAGTCGTCCTTTTGCCTTTCTATTTTAATCAACATCTTTTTACTGCAGGTGGTCTGGTAGCCTCGTACACGTTGTATGCTAATGAAAAATTATTATTTCAGGACTAGAGGCAAGGGGGGTTACTCTACAGACACACGGGAGCAATGAAATGCCCTCAGGCCTCACTTGCTAACAGAGGGCACATGTAAACAGTCATAGATTACCGTTTAAAAGTTAAAGGCGAAGGCAACCTTTTTCCATGTCACTTTTAACAAAAATAAGGTTCGTTGATTATCCCAGACACATTTTTCACTTAATTACAGCTTTTCGTAATTTGATTAATTTCTCGTCCTCTACTCCAGAAGTGACGTTTTGGGAGGCAAGAGTTTCACGCCAAATTTCTTTTCATTATAGCCTGAGTGTGAGAGCTGACGAGTCAGTCATTGTTCTACCTCGTTTGTGATAAGTTCGGTCGTCGTTTGCTTTTGTTTACAAGTCAGTCAACATGCCACGTTGTTGCTGCCTGCCGGGATGTACTCATTATCGTCTCACACGTGCTTTGGGTACCTTGCGTCGCTTTCTGAAGGATGACACACTTCGCCGCACTTGGCTAACTCGTTCATGTGAAGAACGCAGCGCTACCCGTCCACGCAACGCACAAAGCAATGGAGGGTTACCGAGTGTGTGGCAAGCATTTTCTGCGGTCAGATTATGACAGATATGTACGCTGAATTGATGAAGGTCCCTGCGAAACAACGCCTGAAGAAGGGTACCATACCGTCGCTGTTGATTCCCGGCAGTGCCCCGTCGCCAACACCGAGAAGTGCGTTTTTGAAGCGAGAAGCCTCGCGAGCTGTGGCCACTATATACAGTGACTGGAGGCACTTCATCTATTGTCACCCGTGCCTCCGAACGTACCACATTGCGTGCAATTCCGGGAACTAGCAGTGATTCGCCCTGTGCTGTTGTCTCTAGCCCAGAGCCTGCAAGCAGCCCTGCAGCGATGTTGAGTAGTGGGAGTGAATACAGGCCCAGTTGGACACCTAGTGAAGAGGACAGTTCGTCATCCAATGAACAGATCGGTGAGCCTAAGTTTGATAAGTTTATTGTGGACTTGTATTGGAGCTATTTGGAAGGTGCCAGGTGTGTGGCGAGCGAGTCATATGACGGGATGTATGCAGTTTGGGTGCTCAGATCACCCTCCAGCGAGTGTGTGTCGCGGGACACTCGGGCAAGTGGGACAGTTCTTCCTCTGTACGTGAGACGATAATGAGTACACCCTTGTACGCAGGAACAGTGTGGCATGTTGACTGACTCGTAAGCAAAAGCAAACGACGACCGAACTTATCACAACCGAGGTAGAACAATGACTGAATCGACTGCTCTCACAGTCAGACTATATGAAAAGAAATTGGCGCGAAATTCTTGTCTCCCAAAACATCACTTCCGGAGTAGATGACGAATAATTAATTAAATTACGAAAAGCAGTAAATAAGTGAAAAATATGTCTGGGATAATCAACGAACCTTATTTTTGCTAAAAATGACATGAAAAAAGGTTGCCTTCGCCTTTAAATGTCTGGTTTTTGAGCAACATTGAACGGTGGACAGTCTATTAGTCCGGAAGCCAAATGTTGTTTTTTTCACTTAGCTGGATTTCTTTGCTGCTTCATGTAGCCTAGGCATAGTTAATCATGATTTAGGGGGGTGACCGTGAAAAATATGTCTGGGATAATCAACGAACCTTATTTTTGCTAAAAATGACATGAAAAAAGGTTGCCCTCGCCTTTAACATAAAAATAGTGAATAGCATAAAAAACTCCATGTGTATATGCTAATGCATAACAGGAACTATATGACAATACTATTTTAACATAATCTACACCACACATAGTGGAGTTGTATTCATTAACATCATGCAGTGTTATTCCCAAGCACCACGTAATGATACTTACTGGACACAATTCAGCCATTTGTGGCAGATCATTTTTTGCCATAAAACTCGAGTGGCAGAATGTGTTATTGTATTTTAGCATCTTTTGATTTAGTCATTGTATTACACAATGGTCACTCGTTGTTTATTGCCACTTACTCAGAGAAGAAGATTTAGCAATTCTTCCCATAGCTGTTCATGCACATAGTGCATTCCTTATTTGTACATCTTATTTGATTGGTTAATTCTTGTATTCCTAGTCACTATTTCTATCTCATACAATAGTTGTTTTTACACACTGAGAGTTGTTCACCTCTGCATATGTAGCTGAACTGCATTTCCCAGTGGCAAATTTAGAGGGGGGCCAAGGCTTCCCTCCCCCCCTAGAATTCTCCCAGATTTCATTTGGCAGTTCGGGGGTGTGAATGTCTGACGGGCAAAATCCTGGCTAATGCTCTGGCCTGGCCCCCCTAGCTCAAAATCCTGGATCCGCCCCTGTTTCCCCCACACGCCACAACTAGTTCTTAAATACATTTGGCAATGTTCAACCAACTTCATATTCACATCATCGCTATATGTTGTGTTTTGGTAATTGTTAAAAATAAAATACGACAATATTGACCATCACACATGATTTTGGAATCGTTCGATTCCTCGCAACATTGTCTTCCCAAAAATAAATGATAATGTCTCCTACTCAATTCACTTAGTATTTTAACGTCAAAGTTCTGCTCGCAGTATTTTAGTGATATCACTATGTCGAATGGAAGGAGTCATCTGGCAACCAAAAACTACCGTCATATATTCTGCAGAGCACCACTCTTCATAAGTTTAAACTGACTGAGAAAGGGTGAACTGTTGTCCCTTGTTGCTCAATGTTATCTCAGGAAAACTTTAGGAGGAATCTCGCAGTCAAAATTGATCGGATGATATTAATTAGCAACAAGTGTCACTGTAATCTTCATTTGGTGGTGTCAACCAGCAAACAGAAATTTGACGATAAAATAGTGAAGAAATGCGGTGGGGGACATATTCATATATTTTTGGAATGAGAATGACAGGCAGCAGGCCTTTATCCAGGATTTCGAAAATAGAGTGTCCAAAATGGGGTTCCTATTATTCCAGGGCATCCATGATTCCGACGCGTAACCCCCCACCCCCAGCAATCCCCCCAAACACATAGATTCTTTTACAAAAATATCTATAGACCAACCGGTTTTTACATCTAAGTTTACAAAACAGCCTTCTGTAGTGAGCATTTTACTAAAAAAACACTTTAGACCAAGACTTCTACAATGCTATCAACCAAGGGTGAGCATAGCAACATTGTATATACTTTGTATATACATTGTATATTTCTTCCTGCTTTGAAAAAAGAGCCCCCACTGTGAGCCTTCAGAGGCTTCCTATTATTCATTACAATGTGTGAGTCCAAAATTGAAAGGTTCCTATTGACAGTGGGTGTCCAAATGATACATTGGGTGTCATTGCCAGGGTGTCCAGATTGGTGCTAAGGCCTCCCTTTGGACACCCAGGACATACGCTGCATAAAGGCCTGATAGGCAGAATCGAACAATACCAAAATCATGTGTGCAGGTCAGTGTCATCATATTGTAAACAACTGCCCATGTGTCCAACTAATTTGGTCGAGGAAACACAGAGATCAGGAATTATCCTGCAAGTTCCACTTTAAGGTGCCTGAGCAATTGGCTGTTGAGTGTGGACCACCTGACCACAGGCACAGATACTCAACACGTCACCCCTCACGGTTGTCCGGCTAGGGGCTACAATACTACTCATCGCTTTCTGTAAGAATTTCGTCCCATGTATTTTAAACGGGCGGTAGGCCAAATCTGGTCACTGATTGAGAGTTTTCACTTTGTCAAAAATATATTCTATACTTAAAACTATGACTTAAAAAGCGCTTACTTTCTTCAGTGGTCCTTTCTACTTGTACACATATCTTCGATGAAGTATAGCTAAGACAATTAAGGTAACTTTGGTAAGAATTCGAACTTCACTTTTTGGTCATTGTTCACTTTTTTACCACATGCGCAATAACCACAAAGTACTGTAACTGAGTCACGTGAGTTAGGCAAAGGCTACCGCAAGACTGAGCGAAGCGCGTGACGATGGCCAGCGTGACACTTGCAAAATAGCACGGGAAGGTATCAGGTGAAATTTGTAAGATTTGTGTCCCTTGGACATTTATTTGTCAACATGCATGATTTCACGTAACTTCCTCAAAATGGCACCAGGTAAGAGAAACTCAAGCAAACTGTGATAGATTTTCATCCATTTGTTCAAATTATCTTGTCTGAATCGTTTCCAAACTTATGTGTTAATTATAACTCCATGTATACATGTATGTTTCATTTGATTTTATTTCCAGTATTTTGAAATTCGTAACTTTTTGTGGGGATATAGTATCGCCCCTGTGTGCCTGCAGAATCCAGGGCGATGTAATTGCCTAAGGCACAGGCTACTACTGACTAGTGAGTAGTGACTATGTGTAGCGAGGACAACATACGTCAGAAAATCGCTTCGCGTATCTGTCACCGTGTAAAATTTGCACATTAAAATCGGCAAAAAATCACTCAAAAATGCAATAAATGTGAATAAAAATTACTTCAAAGTATGAAATAAGACGTTATTTTACTGAAATGTTAGTTTTTTTTCGTCGCAAAATCCGTTTAATGATACTTTGCACGAGTTTTTTGCAGCGACGTGACCGACATTTCAAAGCAAAATGGCCGCCGGTAAAAACAACTGGTATTTGTTTTTCAACTCAGGAGAAGACTAAACTCTCGAATTTTGGCGTGAAACTTCGTGAACATGTAGAAGAAACCCTTGCGCACGTTAGTACGTAAGTATTTTTCACTTTCGTTGACTTAAAAGTTGAAAAAGTTGCCAGTTCCCGCGACCTTCAACTTTGACCTGAATTAATTAATACATTTCCTCATTTGCGCACATAATGAATCCTATTGCGCACTAAAGGGTTCATTAATGAACTATTTCAAACACTTGTTGCAAACGGGCCCTTCGTCGATTTCTGACAATCGGGCGTATTTCTGACTCACTTCGTAGTTCCGGGTACTGCCGCTAGGGGTGCTCCTTCGAACCGCGGCGAATTTTTGGTTCCCAAACCAAAGCATTTCAACTTTTCCCGTTGAAAAGTTAATGTAAAAGAGACACAAAAAGTAATTTGTCGTTGTGAGAACAATGATTCTCTCATTTAAGGTTCTTTTCTTCCTATTTTTGCCTCACATTTTTGTAGGTCAGGCCACTAACCTGACTTGTTGCCAGACAGGACCACCCATACTGGCCAAGACAGTTTAGCCAGCATATGTCAAGATAGAAAATGAAAACATTTTAATTTTAGAGTAAACAAATATTACAACTGAGTATTTCTACTCCAGTGCTGTGTTTTCAACCAAAACTTTATGTTTACTACCATGAAAAACTATACATGCTATCAATATTTTTTTTCTACCATGAATTTAGTTTTTACAAATTTAAATAATTCAGAGGTTCGTCTAGATTGTTATATATCTCAGCCTGGCTTATATCTTTCAGGTAACCTTTGTTGGAAATTGCTGTGGACCAAACCAGTTGTTATTTTCTTCATCATTTTTTCTTATACTTTCATTCCTATTTGTCAGTTTACTATAATACATATCATCATGTCTCGCATTTCTGTCTCATCACTCTGCCTTTAGCTCTTGGTCCAGACCCTTCTTCTTTCCTGCTTCTACCGATTCTACTTGCAGTCAACAAGTGAGTTTGGCTCAATACCCACTACAATGAAGATGAGGCTGTGCGCACCTTTCGGGTGATGGACAATTTTGGCGGTCAAGAGGACCTCGAAGTGCTGGAGTGCTCCATATTGTGTATATTCCACTGACTTAACAGCCCCCTTCCTTGAGGATGATACAACTCTGTGAAGTACTCCACTGACTTACTGAAAGTGTTTGGCCCCCCTTCCTTGAGGATGCCATAAGTCTGTAAGGCACTCCACTTACTTTCGATAGTCAGTGAAAGGGTTTGGCCCCTTGAAGAGGCCACACTGTCAATAATCAGTGAAAAGGTTTGACCTTCCTTCCTTGAGGATGCCTTGAGAACTTTATTTATCTGTCCATCATACATACCTTTATGGGTTCATATCAAGACAACTTTGGAAATAAATATTGCAGTTGTCGTTTGCACAGCATGAACTTTCCTGCATGGCTCAAGACGAGGTCTACATTTTGTTACATTGTTGTGGAAAGTATGTTTACTTTCTATCTACTGTATGAAGCTTGTATTAAAATTTTTGTTTATCATACTTTTCATCAATACATATTTGAAATGATGTTGTTTATCTTTAATTTTTTTTAAAGTAATGCATTTTGACAAAGTTAAGTCAGTCACAAACTGCATGTCAACAAAAAAGTCACAAAATAATATCAATAATTTGCCCAACCAATTATCAGATTTCAACTTCCCTGATGAAAAATCTTGAAATGATACTAGCTTATTTTTTTTCCTTGAGTAATTGTTATTCTATGCCAATTTGAAACGACAAAATTGTACGTACTGACTTTTCTTCGTCGGCTTTGTTGACTCTAAGGTCAATATCTTCGCATAGGAATGTCCAATCGGAATGTTCTTTTTTGCAAATTATTCATCATAAAATTTTCTTTGAAATGATGTATAACATGTCTGTCTAGGTTACGTAGATTTGTAACCATAATATTTCAAACTCACAAATTTGATTTGACAGAATTTTTACCAAAAAAATTGACACAAAAACACCATTTTCTCCGGAACCGTAAGTCCGATTTAAAAATTTTTTGCACCGTTCTTTTAGTCTCGTAGAGAGGTTTCTCGTGATGTATATTACATGCACATTTTCAAAAATTTTTGAAAAATGCTGTCCTCGCTACTATGTGTGCCTGTGTGGCCAGTGGCACACGCCAGTGGCAGTGGCAGTGGCAGTGTAAACGTTAATAAACATAGACCGACACAAATTCATCTCTCTTTGCCTATGTTGCAGGTTACCTTTACAGTCTCTAACGATGCGTTTTCGAGGATAACAATTAAACGTTTTTCTTGGTCTTTTTCATGTAGCGTTCTCAGGTGGTTTGGCGACTTGTGTTTGTGCAATGCCTGATTCGAGGGCGCCGCCATTTTCACGCAACAGCACCAGCTGTCGGCAAAAATTTACAAAGGTATGAAAGTCGCTTTGCAAGTCCGATACGAGAAAAGAACTTGACGATAAAAAATAAAAAGATTGAAAAAGCCAATAAACATTTAAAAGGCAAATTTATGAATATATACCCTAGGTTTGCAGTGAAATCACATTACAATACTTTTTAGTTTTACCGGAAGTGTTTCTAAAGCGCCATTTTTGTTTTTGTTGACAAACACGCCGAATCATGAGCTGATGATGAATATGTTCGGTAAGTTTCTGTAAACTGAGGTCGCCAAAACTGAGGTTGGAGGTCGTCAACCTGGACAAAAAATGTAACACTGTCACCATTATTTAAAACTACACATACCTGTGCTGTATTTCTCCTGTTAACAGTTAAGTTTTCTGCTTACACATAGTGTACCTAATTATCGGACGGAACCTAAATATCGGACATTTCAAAAAATCTTACTTGAAGCATAATCTGAGAATTAAATGACACTAATTGTTGTTCCGTTGTAATACATTCAATGTCCGGCACCGTCTCGTTTTTTACAGCGTTGCCTCGCTTTGATTTCAACGAGAGAGGGTGCAATTTAGACCCCCAAGTCGGCCTAAAATGGACGATCGCATAAATCGGTTATAAAAGTTGAAAATAAAATCTTTTTCCACAATGAAACTTTCTCATTGAACTGACAATATGTTACTGTTCCATTTTTTCATTTGTTTTTAAACTCAAGTCAAACCCCGACCGCGCACGTGCGGGTGTCATATCAAGAAGCCAAAGTGATAATAAAAACTGCAGTGAGTTTGCACGTGCTTTAGTCGTCTGCACTAATTCATCGAAATGACTTGGCGCCGTCATCAGATTTCATTTCATGGATAATTTTGTTGTGAATGGACCTGTGTTCTAGCAGCATATATGTCAAAACACTCGAGCTGAAATTTGGCTACAAGGTGTCCGCGGCCATTACGTGGTTAGTCAGTTTTCCGCGGTGTGGCGTATGGGGAAACATGGTGTCCGATATTTAGGTTCTCCGAAGGTTTGGTTGTTGTGTTTTTTGAAGATCAGTCGGAACATAAATGTGGCTTTCAGTGACAAGATATAGTAACAGAACAATTCTGTGAAGGTAAATATTTATTTCAGCAAAGAATTTACAACAATCCGTAGTATTTTCAATTAAATATAATGCAAAATGTGCCAAAACGTCCGATAATTAGGTCACTTGACTGTATTTCCGTCAGTTCATGGGATGTGCTGGCGTTCTGAACTCTTCTTATTTTTTTCTGGTACATCTATATTTAACCTATGTGCGTTATTATCTGCTTCCAGGGGAACTGTCCTTGTCATTCTAACACTTTTGGTCTACTTAGGCTTCGCAGTGGCTTTGGAAGTTTGGGTAAGGGGGATCTTGTTCTTGTTAAAATTTTGGGATGTTTTTGATATGGCGATTGATGACGTTGATTCTCGGGTGTGTCCCACGCTTTTTTCAGAAGGGAATGTTGTAATCGTCAACATCATTCATTCTTGATCTTTCTGTGGTGTCTTGTAAATTGTCAGTTTTATCGTTTTCCAGGTGCTTGTTTTATTTATGTAACTGTTCGCGGGAGGCTTCTGGCAGTCTTTCAGTGTGCAATCAGGCTGTCAGGGACGAGCACTTCAATTGGGTTTTATTCAATCTTGGGTAGCTGTGAGTACTTCTACAAGCTTACTCTTGAGTTCCGAATAGCCGTATCTATACGATTATTTTTTTCAGACTCGTTTTCTGGTCTATACGACGCTTATTTGGGTCTCTACGTTTATTAATTTTCTTACCTTTTTCCGCTCTCTATGATTATTTGATTTAGCAAGTTCACATTTTTTGTTTCATTCAATACAAGTTTGTTACACAAAAACTTTGCTGCTGACACCAGGTATCGTACCTTGGTCGTAAGACTTAGTAAATTCGCTCTAAACCTCTAGACCACGAGACACTCAGTTCAGAATTCGTAATTTAGAAGAGCTATATACGACTCTGCATTACACACGGAGGTCAAATGTCATACGCATTACGAGATTTTATTCGCTAAAATATACAACTGTACGTTTCAGAGCGTAAATAATAGGACTCCCAAGCAAGGGTTTACGCAGCGGCCGTCTGTTGGACGGCCAGAATGTTATTTTGGACGGGTTCGACGGGATCGGTCAGAATTAAGAAAGTGTTGGCAAAATTTAAAAAGCTTGAATTGATGACCACTTCCCTTAATATTAACGGCTGGTCGGTATTCGCTCAAAGAAATAGGCCATCAGTAATTTCAGAAATGAGGAATTTAATGCACAAAAAGTACATTTTTCAATATTACGCGCGCCTCGTAACACAAATCGGTGTTAGCGGCAGCTCACAAGGCTTGGAATTTTCCGCGGAAACACGGATTTCCACTTTTTTCAAATGTGCTGTCCGCGTATTTTATTATATTTCCGCGTAAAAAAAATCGGATTTGATATAAAATTTCTGCGGCAAATTCCTTTTTTACCACGGCATCGCCGACGACTTTCACCTCGAAAAGCAGAAGTTGCTCTTTATGTTGCAGAGGAACGTAAATTGTCAACATTGCCGGGGCATCTGGGATAGCGTGGTGCATTTTTTCAATGGCGTCTCGTGTGATTGTAAACCGCGGTGACAAAATTAATACTAAGGCTCTGCAGCCAAAATTGTGTGGAGGTGGGAGTAGACGGACGAGCTAAAAAGAGGCAGACGCACACTTTTTTTTAGTCCTCCCGATTTTTGTTGGCAAAAGGTCCACATCGGCTCTTTCGAGGCTGGGAAGCACGCATGTTTTGGGCTGTAAAAGTTTCCGTGTTTTTCGTCATTAGTCATTCCAAGCCCTACATATGAATAAAAACGCTTTCGACGAGTTTCTTTGGATGATCCAATATTTATGATTGCACCCTGTGAAAAACTGGCAAGCCGTAACAACTGTCCATTGTGTCTGTCCCCGAAGTTTGCGTTTCCGCGGGAGTAATTCCGGGATTTTGCACAGCCAGTGTCATCTGCGGTTTCCATCATTATTGACATGCGCATTCTATATAGTATTACTTTATCATGTCGTCTACCACGCAAAGGCCTAAAGAATTTGAGGATTATTTTACAAACAGAGAGATGTTCCAGATACAGACATTGATTCAGATGCTGATACGACAAATAATCCAGCTACACATACGGACCATGGTGATAACGCGGCTAGTCAACGAAGCGCAAATACCCGTGCACTTAATGAACGGTGCCGAACCTTTCAATCAACAAAGTACCGACAAGTTGCCGACAACATTGGACATCAGCATTTTTACAATTCGCTCCAAACTTGAAAATAGATTGTTTTTATGAACAGGAAGAATGGACTTGTGACAATCTTGAAAATGACATAGTTGCTAACGTTCAACAATCCAGTCGATATCTATTGAAATTGATTTCTACTTGCTCTCTCGTCCAAATAAATGGAAAAACGCACGTGAATCGGTTTGTTTATTAGGCCTATTAGACCTAATTAGGTATTCAAGATGGTAGTCGTGGTCGTGGACTCGAATGTTGGGCAATTCTATAAGAAATCTTAATTTCTGGCCGTGTACAATTTTGGATGTACCGACTTTTTGATGTTGAATTCTGACTAACATTACGAGGGTATTGACTAGATGAGCATTGTGCAAGACATGAGATTGAGAGAAAACAAAGGCTCAACTGTCAGGAACATGTATGATAAATATGTGACTTGTTTTACCAAGACACTTTATTGTCTTTATTCTGACTCTCGGCTTCGTGGAAGACTAGACCTTGCTGCTGAAATCTTTACCTCCTTGTTATAATTTTTGGACTTAGTCAACATTGGCATCTCTAGTATGAATGTCACATTCTTTTTTGAGTAAAATGATAACGCATACTGTTTGAAACACATCTATATAGACTTCCATTTAAAGTTATTGAATATTAAACGAATCGTCTTTGTTTTAGCAATGACACTTTATTCCATGTCACTGTACTATGTTATGGCATGTGTGGATACACCACTGCAATAATTTAACGATGTTAATGTTCAATTTAAAAGTTTTTCTTTGAAACAATTACTTAAAGCGGTGGTAAATCAGACAATTTGCTTCTTTGCACTATTATTCTAATCCCATCTATATCATTGTTAGATTTTGCACTTCCTATTATTTCCATCTACTGTTACTAGAGTTTACACAAATTTGTTATCAATGTTATTATTCCAGTCTATATTATTTTTAATTTTCCACAAATTTCCGGTCTATACTATTATTCCTTAGAATTTGCTGTTTTGCATTATTATTCTCTTCTATATCATTATTAGATTTTACCTAAATTTGTAACCAGTATTATTATTCCAGTCTATACTATGTTTAAATTTCCACAAATTTGCCGTCTATACCATTATTCCATTCTATAACTATTATTAATTTTTTCCGACAATTTCTGGTCTATACTATTATTCTACTTTTCTAGTGGCAAAAATGTTGGGTCTATACTATTATTAGAGTCTCTACCATTATTAAAAATCGTGAAATTTTCCAGTCTATACTATTATTGCTGTCTCTACAACTATTCGGAACTCCAGAGTAGCTAATGATCCTGTAGGAGTACAACACTGGTATTGCGTATACATTAACCTTACACGACACGTCCCTGCGTCAGTCCATCCATAGCCTCCCTTTCTTCCCTCATTCAACAGGGGGCCTCGATCTCGCATGACATTCTGATCACTTTAACAATGTTTACCCGAATTCATAATTTATTCAATTATTTTTGGAGGTGTATTTTGGTTTGCTGAACCCCAACTCAATCTAACTGAATTCGTCTTGTCTACACCTCTGAAATATACAGACGATTGGAAACATTGGAGGCACGTGTTTCATTGTCCCACCTGACCTGATTTTTTCTTAGCAATTCGGACTTCAGTCTGTTTATTTTCTGTTGTAATTTGGACTGATTTAGAACAATTTTGAATCAAAGGCACTGAATCTATGAAAAAAACCCGTTAATTTAAAGTGTGGAAGTCACCACAAATTTTGAAACAAATTTCGAGAGATTAATTTGTCTAACATAGCTACTTGCTGTGATGACTTCATGGTGACTTGGGATTTTTTCCAGGTGGCCAAAGACAACCTTAAGTCCCATTGGTGAGCTGTAGGTTACCAAATTGAGCACTGGAGGTTTAGTTTACAATCAACGCGTTGCATTGCACTTGTTCGTTGTGAGAAATGATTTATCTTTCAACTACTCATTGGTAATCACTGTTATTAACATACATTGACATGTGTATTTTGTTTACCCAGGTCGGTTGGAGCACAGCCCTTAGAGGCCATGTCGGGCAGATCTCATGCAGATGAGAGACCTGGAGCCAGCCAAGCAGGCCCTGCTACACCTTTAGCACAGAGTGCACAAAGTCGGGGGAGAAGGAGTGGTACTGAGGGTGATGGCAATGATAGTGCTGCTGGTTTGAGGTTGAACAGCCAAGGTCAAACAACAGGAAGCGCAGTTAAAAGCAGTGCTGGCCCTCAGACACCTGTAACGAAGGTTGGTAGGCAGTTATGTTTTGACACCAAGCATGGGGTATTAGCTCGTACAGGTGCTGCATAGGAGCTTGAAAATAATAAAGCCACTGTTTTGCTGTAACAGTTATCTATACAGCATGTTATAGATTAGAGTTTTTTTGCATCAAATTTTCTTTTAGACATGTTGTGTTAAAAACAGGCTGATATATGTTATTCTGTAATATGTAACTTGAATGTGTATCTAGTATTTGGCTTTGTTTAAATTTTTTCTTACTACCTTAAAGGCGAAGGCAACCTTTTTCCATGTCATTTTGAGCTAAAATATGGTTGGTTGGTTATCCTAGACATATTTTCCACTTAATTACAGCTTTTCGTAATTTTATAGATTACTCGTCTGCTACTCCGGAAGTGACGTTTTAGGAGGCAAGCGTTTCCCGCCACTTGGTTTTGCGTTGACTTTACCGTGCGAATCTGTTCTATTCTACTTTGTTTTGTGCTGTTTTTCAACAATTGTCGCCACC
>NMRA01000081.1:794007-876541 GCA_002633005.1 Phoronis australis
TTTCTGTGGTGCTTTAAGCAACTGGTGTATAGGATGTGCTTGTATTATGAAGATTACTCACATTTTGCCCCTAGCCTATTGAGGAGACAATGACCATGCCTTTCCATTTTGCTAAGTACAACATACTACATATATGCCCTCTACTGGCCACTTTATGGTACCAATAAACAACCCTAGAAGGATACCGTTTGCGGTGCAATTGTGGGCGCATTTCAACGCTCTGTGTTGCTCTTGTTACTGAATTCATTGTTTAGACTGAAATGGCATCAAGAAAAAGCTAAAATTTGCCCTAAGATTAACTGACATTGACATTTTGCTAAGGCTCAAGGATTGCTGAAAGTACTACAGTTTTTACTAAGGAGGTAACTATGGCAACTATATGGCACTTAGTAATCAATGAATTTCTTGTTAAGGAATTTTGTGGACGAATAAAGTTCTACTTTTCTGCTATGTTGTATCTCGGTTTAAAGGATATTTACTGTTTTGTAATAAGTTATTGCGCTATGCTAATCAATTTCTAACTTAGTTTATAATTTCTGTGTTTCAAATTGCGTATGTATTGCAAGATATCTTTTCAGATTTCATATGTACACCCTGTCAACGACCGACGTGCTGTCAATCATAGGTAATGTTGTTAGAGGTGCTGTCAATCATAGCTGATGCTGATAGACATAGTGCTAACTGTACGCAGTGTTGGCACAAAGTCATGTCCTCTTGTCCGCTGCCATCTTACACAAAATATGACACAGAGAAATAATTCCCATTCCCGACCAATCATTCAAGGCTTTGGTATATAGAAAAAGAATGCCAAAAACATTAATTTTGGCAGAATTGTCGTCAATCCCTTTCAAAATGAGTTGTTCCATATCAATCCCATGAGATCTCTCAATTTCTATTGAAGTCGTCTTGATAAGAAAATTTTGATTTCAATTTGTTAGGGTTAATTATGGTTTTCATTGAGTAAACCATAAGTAGGAAGGACTAAGAGTCCCTTTAATCAAGCCAAATCTTATTAAATTCCTTACTTCTAAATTTTTCGTCTTTATTCCGGAACTTATTCATTCTTGACTTTTGCTCTTTGTTTAGTTGCATTGTTTTTGAGACTCAAAATTGTGATAATTAATTTGATAACAGATTGCGTTTAGTAATTTTGTCTGAAACATAAAGAAATAGGAGGCCTGTTTTATCAAAGGCCGTAGGTCTGGCCTTAGTTAAGGCGACTGTAACTTTGATTTCATTTTGCACATAGTTCATTAACATGACTTGAGAAGGGGATCATTACGTTGGGATATGAAAAGTTATCACCTTAATGTTAGTTGAAACATTTTCACTGTACTAAGAACTTGCAGTGTTGCATAAATGACTGGTTTGCGACTTTTTTAAAACACCCTCAGTTCGCTAGAACCTTCATGATAGTGCCTTTGACCTGGTGTATTGAAGCATGGTTGGTCCACTGTGTGATGGCTAATGCGATGCCCTTTCACCAAATAATTAAGTGTTAAATTTTAGTTGGGTTGTGCACACATGTCGAAGTCAAGTCTATGTGCACGATGAGAAATGTCTGCGCACAAGACTCCTGTCTCCACATTTAACATCTCTCGCCATGATTCAGATCGCCTTCAAAGCTTTCAGGACATGTGTTTCTTTCTGACACTGAAGATGAGACATGTTAAAATGTGTGTGGTGTTGTATCCATCCTCTTCTGTGGTCTCTATTTTACAGTTCTCTTGTGTTTAGTTGCACTTTAGCTGTCAATGTTACATTCAGCTTGAGAACTTTTGCAATGAAATGACACTAATTCTCTTAAATCTAGAGATTTTCATTAGTTTTGCCTGTTTTACTAGAATCTGTAATTTTCATTTAAATTTCTGTACTTTCAGACCGTCCATGTAATGAGATTTCACCTCAGATGTGTACGCCACTTGGATGTGATTTTGTCTGGGGTTTACCATCCATTGTGAAGTCTGTTGAGCCAACCAAGCTGCATGAGTTATGTAACCTTGTGCTCAGTGCACCGCTGCCTCTGGAGCTTGTAGAATGTCCAGCTGATTATAAAGTATGTAAATTCTCCACTTATTTAGCACACTCATCTCATTTTGCACACCCAAAATTATTTGTAGAAATATCATTTTGTCCCTAACTTACTTCACACGAGGCCTTTTGTTGGAATTTTCTCACACACAGTCACTTTGTAAAATATCGATACAAAGCCCTGTCATTAATTCTGGTAATACACTCACCTGTTGAACCTTGTTAATTAGGTCTGAACATTGTATAGTCAGGTCTTCTACTTTCAGAAAATAATTTTTACAGACTGAATAAAATGTGTAGTTTTTATTTTGTAGCTATTTGACTTTACACACTGACTTTTCCACAAGGTTCTGCATAACTTTATCAGGAAGTCAGATTTTTGCCTAACCTGACATCGAGTTGTAGACTTAGATGGAATGATACAAACCCACAAAACTTCATTATTTTTCACTTCCTGAAAAACTAAATCTCTACTATTTTTTCAGATATTATTGATAAACCAGTACAAAAACTTAACAAACAAGTACATCCATTCATTCACGCATGCACACCTCAGGAGAGACCATTCTCATATCTCGTATAAAGTAAACAACTGCTACATGGAGTGAACAATGCAATTAATTTTTCAGTACTCATATGTAACAAACTTGTGAATATTAGGTATATTTTTGTGGCATCTCTCCTTGTAAATGTATTGTTTGGCTAGTAACATCAAAATGTTAAATAGAAAATAATGTGTGTCATTAAGTCCAAGAATAACATGTTTGTAAGAGAGACAGTTGGGAAGCTGAATGAGATGTTTTTGAAGTAGTTTTCTGAATTCCTTCCAAAAATCTTATACAGGGCGACATTCCCAAAAATGGTGTGACAGCGTCGCTGGAGCTTTATTACAAAAGGAACATAAATTAGAATCTCGAATTTGAATTTTGACTAAAAAATTGTTGCTCAGCAATAATCCTGTGTAATATTCTAAATTGGAACCATCTAATGTTTGGATCCTTTGTAATTTCATAGGGCAATACGTATATTTTCTTCCAATCTAAACAATCTTGTAACTTTTATTTCCCATTTACACTCTGACTTAGAAGGTTTCTTATTGTTGTTAAAGATAAAACAAATACAACCCTTCACGTCTTTCCATAAGTGAGTAATTGCTAAAGACATTCAAGGAGAATAGACATTAACAATGTCTTTTAAAATTACTTTGAAATAGACTTTTTTGAAACATTCTTAGAATAGAAACAACACCTGTCCATTATATTATACAAAGTTGGTTTTTACATCGAACCAATTTATCATATGGTCTAAACTAACGAAGACGCCATCAGAGGTATACATATCTCTAATAAAGATTAAGCGTTTTGCAAACCAAGACTTATAAAAAACACTTCTGTCTCAGATCCCCAAGTTATTATTAAACCACAAACAAGATTGATTCAAAAAGTTTCCTGTACTCGCAACAATTATTTTCTTATAGAAAGATGTCATACTTGCAAATACATCGGGCGAGTAGGAATTATCAATTAGAATTAAATCTCTACAAATTTTAGGTCAAGTTTCAGAGGGGCCTTGAATGCTTTAATCATTGTGTCCAGTTTTAGCTAAAGTAATTTACAGCTCTGGTGGAATAAATTGCTCTCTGTCTTGATTGACTCAATGACATGTATTTACATTTCAGGTTGAATTGTTCCCAGCCTTGATTGGCCCATGCCTATTTTATGGCTGCTTCTACACAAGCTTGCTCAAACTGGACATTTCTGTGGAGTACGTCATTGAAGGAGAAGATGTTCAACAGGTTGACTTTTTCTTAGTCGTAAAGCTTCTTTCCAATTGTCATTCTGCAAGGTTGTGTTTGTCAGTGTCGGTGTGGGTGAAATAGGTCAGTTTCAAACGGGATAACCGGAGTACTTTGACTTCAAAGGGGCTGAATAGTCATCCCAAGGGGTTGGTCAGTGCAGAGAGGGTGACTGGGACTACATAAAATTACAAGGGTCCTGCAGTCTGTGTATAATGTGAAGCACTTTTAGTTTACATGTGGCAGATAAGTATTGGCTGTCATGTCACAGGCAGGATCCTCTCGTCATGGATACAAGATGAAATGTCACCGAAAGGACTGTCACATTCCGTAGTGTATTTAGGAATCAAATCACTGTGAATGTGTGAGTGCAACTGGTAACACAATTGTGCAGCAAATCGTTTCAAGCTTTCTTCCCAAATTTGTGCATGCAGCCACTTTCGCACTTATCTTCTTGGTGCCTGTGGACTGGACATTAAAGATAAAGCAACTGCTTCAAATATTCGTCTTTATCTTTTTCCATGTTTTAAAACAATAAATCTGCAGTCACCGTGTCATTTCAGGCTGTTGAAATGTTCACCAAATCCATTGTGAGAGACGTTCTAGTAACTCACAAGGAAGGTCGTCACGTGATCCTGTCTCTTAAGGTGCCTGTTTCTACTGGTGTAGGAGAAGAATACGAACTAGATTATTGGTCTTGGCAAGACGTTGAACAGTTTGAGGTATGTGAATGCAATCTAGTGCCATGGGCTGAATATACGTGAAATACACTTGACACCAAGACCCATTATGAAGCAACAGTATTTCAGTGTGCTATGGGTCACTAATTTTTTCATTCTTGATTGGTTCAAGTGGGTTCTGTGGAGAGTAGGTTGTTTATGTATCCTACATGGTGTTGGAATCTTGTCATCTAATTACTAAATGAGCAAAGTTGAGACTTTAAAATGTGTCTTGGTTTGTTTGTGAATTAGTTACTTTGCTCATCGCCAGATTCATGGGGGGGGGGGGCAGTGGAGCTGCCCCAACTACGGACATGACCTATCCGCTGTTGGCTTTTGCAGCATTTTTCCTGTCAAAATTGTGCATGAGTGCCCTTCTTATGACATTCTAGATCCGCCATCTTTTTCCAGGTTGGCAGACATCTTAGATAAGCATAACTATAACACTGACTATCAATAAATAGCTAATAAACTTTAATTAGTTTATTTTAATAGCACAAAAGCCACTGGCCCATATACATTCAAATACAACCAAATGACATCTCATGTTACTCAGAAGAATCATGCCTTAAGTAAGCATTAAATAGAAATCTGCAAACCAAGTTATATTTCTAAGACTATTCACATCACTTGTATTCATGAGCTTAATAAGCATGGAAGCTAAAAGATGATTTTCGACAGAAATACAGCACATAATTCTTAAATCCGAGTAAAATGGGCATTTTAACAAGAAATGTTTCTCATCTTCTATTTCATTTAAGTCACACATTTGACATATATGAGAGTCACGGGGTACATTAACATGTCTATCCAGTTTGATCATTAATTTGTGACTTGAACATCTAAATTTCGCAAAAGTTGTTATGTGGACCTGTTTACCAAGTAATGACAGAAATATAATGATATTGTTTACACACTTTTAGTGTAACATATCCTTAGAAAATCAATAATTATAACATGTCGGCTTTTTAACTGAGAAAAGCCTTCCTAGCCAACACTGTCCCTGAATGTCACAGACACATTTAAATTCAAGTAAAAAGAGTTGCTGCAATGAACTATTTTTGGTTCATGGTACGTACCATAGTTTATTCTTTGTTTCTCATGCCATGGAAGTAAGGTGCTCAACTGTACTTTGGAAGAAACAGTTATCACTTGATAGCTACGCCCGGGCCTGCCCGCGCTGCCACCGGCAGCTTGGCTGAGGCCCGCCTAAGTGCTACGCCCGGGCCTGCCTGCGCTGCCTCCGGCAGCTTGGCTGAGGCCCGCCTAAGTGCTACGCCCGGGCCTGCCTGCGCTGCCTCTATGTAACCTAATCTGCCCGATAGATCAGTCTATATTTCTTTTATTAAATAGCTACTG
The DNA here is from genome assembly GCA_002633005.1 of Phoronis australis. NCBI lineage: Eukaryota > Metazoa > Phoronida > Phoronidae > Phoronis > Phoronis australis. The sequence goes on from NMRA01000081.1 coordinate 799,912, forward strand.
ATACTTCTTAATGCTTTAATGCATTGACACTGTCTGCTTGATTTGGTGTCAGGGTAGAAAGTCTGTATATAATGACTTTATATATCAATCTGCCATTAATTGGGTCCCTTAATCATATTTTTAATAAGACTCCGGAAAAGGGGAATACATTCATAACAAAACAGTGGTGTCGATAACATGACCAATTTTCTTTTTATATAAATGTTCAAGATGGAATCTGAAAAATGCCGATTTTTTTTCTTAGTAATCCTTTTCGTTTTAATCAATGTTTGAGTTTTTCATGAAACTACTGAAAGTCCCTATTTTAGCTAGCCATCCCATGCCAAAGTAGATCAGTCAAAAGACAATCTCTAAAAGCCTGATGGGGAACAGTGCATAAAGTACAAGATCTGAAAGTTTTATTGGAATCCTATCAGCCATTTGCAAGATAGGTTTTCAGTTTACCAAGTTTAGACATTTGTCTAGGATCTCCCGTAACCTTAACCTGACGCTTGAACACTTTTCTTTTACTGCGCAGTGAATGATATCGTACATGTGTATAACTGTTGGTCTTCACATACGCCATACGCTGATCACATCAGGTGTTGGCTAACAGGTTAGCAGAAAGTCCTGGGTTCAAACCTTGGTAGGGACAGAGAGCATTTTAGATGTAACTATGTATCACCTGATATCAACAAAGTATCGGATTTGAAAAGATTAATTCTTGCTTATTATTCTTAAAGTTTTAACAATGTTTTCCTTTGAATTACAGTTAGGCCAGACTCTAGTCAAAAATGGAATCAGTTATTGTGACGAAATCACCTTCTTTTTAAGTTTGCGTCTGTATGTTACGAGTTCGGTGGCATACTTTCATGGAATTTGACAAATAGTTGTGTTTTAAAGATATGATGCCACCTTCTCAATTTGGATGGGTTTAACATATTATGCACCATGTTTATGATTCCAAAAACACTATTGGAATTGCGTTTCAGTCGTGGATGCAATAGCTCTTGTATACAGAAAGCAAGCATCGAAAAATTTTACACCGTTTGAGCATTTATTACAGTACTGCATATGTCAAAGGTTATGATAAATGTGTAGGGGGATGTATTGTTTTTCAAATGAGAAACATTCATTACACAACACACATCCCATGGAGTCCGCTCAGTGTTGTCATCGAAAAATTATTGTTGGTTACTGCATCAGAATATTTGTGCAAGTCGGAATGTTGCGATGTTGCATTTTAAAAGAACGTGTACCAAGAGATTTCAAAAGAAATTAGACGGATTTCAACAGAAGACTCCAAGACTGCTAAATTTGGATAAACTCCTTATCAGAATAATTTGACAGTTTACGTAGTCGAACTTATGTCAGAGTTGAATGTCGACATTGTGTCTAGTCCTTAATTTTTGTTTGTGAATACTGAGTCTTGCGCAATAAGTTGCTTTTGTTGAGATTTAGCTAGAATTGGATTGGATTCTATTGGAAAAGAAACAAATATTTTATTAGCCTTGTCAAATTGCGACATTGTGTAGTTTAGTTTGAAAAATATTGTATGCTAACCTTTGTACCTTTACACAGTATGTTTTATGTTGTATTGTAATTTGGTGGTATGTTGGAAAAAATTAAAACTTAGACCTGTCCATGCAGATATTGTTAAAGCAAAGTCATATTCTGATTTTTAAATATCTTTAAAAACTATGCACCATTTTCGTTTTATTAACATACATCATCTCCAGAGGCTCCGTCCACCTGCACTAACTTGGAGAACATGTTTTCTGTGGCTCGCTGAGCTTTCCAAAAAGAATGGGCCCAACTCGACGATTCCCTTTTTGTCTATGAAAGTGTCAAGTTCACGCAAGATTCCAAGTTCACGTACGAGGTTTGACAGTTTGCTTAATCTCAAGATCATTCCGAGTTCACGTAAAATAGCCACAACAGGTAGCGCTAGAGTGGGTCAGTTGCAACAATGACCGTAGATGCAATGAGATAGCTGTCTGTTGTACGTGAACTTGGAATCTTAAGTGAACTAGGAATAAATTTCTATTCCAAGTTCACGCATGTGATCTTGCGATTAAGCAAGCATTTGCGACATTTAGCGTGTAACTTTTAAGTACACCGTGGGTCGAATGGTGGTCATGATTTAATTTGTTTCTGTGGTAGTAGTCTGAACGTGCTCATTTCAAACTTTACAATACAAGGCAATGAGAATCCATCCATTAAATATGAGACGAGTGTCTGAACTCAAGTTACAAACTGCAACAAATTTGCGAATCCTGAAAATGCTATAAATTGGATAACCCGAGAATAAATAACAAAAACCAATGAATTTGTATAATGTAAAGAATTAGTGACTGCATAAAATGAGGGTGCACACCATGAGATGGTGTTTCACATAAAGAACGATATACAGGTGTGCATCTTTAAAAATTTGTTAATGATAGCATTTTGGTCTGCCTGATGCGCGTAGTTATAATTTTCACGTTGTTGTGTCCAGGTCGCAGAAATACTTTTCAATTGTTAACTGTATTTTAGCTGTACTTTGGGTTGTACTCGCATAGTGTTTGGGTCGTGGTGACGCACATGCATTCCAGTGGATAAATCGATCCATCTATCAACATTCACTTGAACTGCATGGACGTTTGTTTCTTGACTTGATGGTATACATTCGGGTTGACATTAACGCCAGTCTTTTTAATCCACTAACAATTACACTAACATAGTAACACGAGCCCCAACATATCAAGAAAGACAGCAAGAATGAATCCAAATGACGTTAAAGGTCACAAAATGCATGCCTGACTAATATTGCAGATGCCGTAACAGATGGACTGAGCTGAGCAGTGATTCATGTGCTCGATTTCTGCCGCGCAGGGACAGTGAGGACTTTTCAATTAGCCACTGAGTGGCAAATTGAAAACAGTTGATTTGCCAAGTTTGCAATTTTATTAATGTACGTTTTTGTCTATTTACACGCCATACCCATACCCCCAATGATATGCTGCTGTACACGGTTAACCAAAACTGAGGAAGGATTTAAGAAAAACATCAAGCAAGTAAACAAAAATTGCTTGGGCGCCGTACTGCATTTATTTTAAAGTCTGAAGGCAATGCGACAAGTGAACATGTTTTTAAAAAGGCTGTATCAAGCCAAAGGTTCAAAATTCCGACAGAAAGAAAAGCTAACTAGTTCTAAACTTGTTGAAAGGTCTATCAGACCAGACGCAAGAGATTCAATTTGAAAATGTAAGTAAAAGCAACAGCTCGGTGAACATTGCCCAACTTTTTTTGTGTTCTTTCCAACGGCACTCAAGAAGAATTGGTTTCAAGCAGGCACTTTAACCCCAGAACATTTTGCTTAAATCACTGTTCAAAACCTCGTATCATGAAAGTTCGTACTTAAAGCGTTCGACTTTCGGACTTGAATGGATATTCGGATTTATGGATTTGTTAGTGGACTTGCAAACCTTCGGAACCAAGAAGACCGTGATTTCATAAACTACACTCAGTTGATCCCTAATAAAATTTATTCACTACACACCAAAATGCCAACATATCACTAGGTCTACAACTTTACTGAAGGATTATTCCCTTCATGAGCGGTAATGAAAAGAATCAAGTTTCAGCTGATGACAACATTCTCAGGAGATTAACTTGGATAAACAGGCGCAAAATAGCCCACAATGATCCTGGTGTGAACAGTGGAGACAAGAACAGTATTTTTAAAACTTTCGTTTTTTAAAATAGCATATTTGAATAGTTCATGAAAAGTACACCTGGTGTGGTTTTGAATTTTGAAAACCGGATAAGAAATGTCTTTTATAACCAGAAAGTAGAGCACAGCCAGATTCCGCTTCATTAAATCCTTCAGAATTGCAACATAATGGGCCAATTACCAAAGCTTATAAACCGGCAATTGGAAAGCCAAGTGTCATCCTACTAGGCATGTTACCATGAACAGTGGCTACAAGGCAAGAAGTTTAGGTGACCTAAACGTTCACAGCTTTCGCCAATAATGACACCTTGGACAGAAAACATCAACACACTCCACAGTGACAATATGGAAATTCCCCCAAGGAAAAAATTCTCGCAGGGATTCAGAATGTTCAGAAACATGGATCATGTGAGTACGTAATCACTGTTAAATACCGGTAGATAAGTCCCATTTTATCAACTGGGATACTGTTTACAACAAGAAATGCTAATTTGATCTTAAACGAAATGTAAACAAAACCTTTACAGCTTTCTAAGCCAAGTGAAGCCTCTTTGAAAAACAGTGTTTTTGTTCACGGAGGTGTTGCAAGTTACAGTCCCCAACTGAACATGATCCTAACTGAACACGATAAAACCATGCACCGAATAGAGTTCGTAGACAGATTCAAGCAGAGATTTGCCACTTCTAACTTGACATATTTCGGTTTCAAGTTTTGTCACTTTGACTTGACCAAATTAACTTCAGAGATAAAGCATAAAAAATATATATGGAGGTCGGGTCTAAAATTCAACTTCAACAGCGTCTCAATTATGTAGCAAGAGTAAAATGACTAAACCTAAAGGTACCAATTATCACCTGCTATATGCGTTAATCATAAAGACAAAAATATCAGCAAAAACATAAAAAGATGAATTAAAATCAATGAAAAAGGCAATACCAGCTCTCATTACAGTTCAAGTGGGGTAACTAACAGTAAAAACTGTATACAAATGAACAAATCAACATACATGGTGGAAGTGAAAGTTTACACAACACCACCTGGTAACATGAGCTTCACATTCTTGCAAATATTTACCATCTTCAAAGTTTACTTCGGTTCCTAGCAACCCACATCAGCAAAATGGCCTTAGTTTTGTCATTGCAATTAGCTAATTGAGCACCATCTTCACAGTATTGTGCCTTAACTCAAGAAAGATGCTGACTCCTAGTGGTGGAATACCATACTACAGCAAACACTTCTTAAAGAGTTGGGACACTGAACATAATTCTTTAAAGTAAAACATTGTGAGGAGATAACCATAACCTTGAAACAAACGACAAGATTAGGGTAATCAACAAAATGTAAATAATTTCATTTAGATAGCTTTTATACAATAAAAACTACATGCAGGTCATATGTGCAACTTTTGGGCAAGGGTGTGATTTCATTTGCAACTTCTGAGGCAAATCAAAGTTCCAGAGTACAAAGTGTAATTTTTCTGCTAGTTTCCCCACTGCCTAATGCTAGTCACATTTCCACAAAATTTGTAAAACTTAAACATTTTGAAAAAATGAATACAACAGCAATATGTTCAGTGTACCAGACCTAGGAAATCACCGGGTTAAATTAATGAAATATATTAAATATAGACACAGGAAGAATAATAATTCCACGAACTGGTAGTTAGATATTAATCATGTGAACAAAGTAATGTCTCCGAGGCAACCTCTATTAAATATTAATTTCCTGTCAAAATCATTAATCAAACAATGCAGACAATATGCAACAATATTAACAAGTACATATGCACCGACAAAGAGATATACGCTAAGTACCATGAGCATTTTAACACAAAATTTATCATTTGGGTAAAAAAAAAAATAGTTGGGTCTGGTCTGTATGCCAACTCATTTTGAAATATGTGCTCACTAGTCAAAGAAACTTCTTTTGTGAAGGGCACCATAGAAGCAGGCAAGGAAAAATCTGATATATCTGAAGGGACGATTGCCCAAACTAAAACAACCCTGTTGCTGAACTTTGCTAAAGTTAAGCAAAATTCCAACTTGGGCATGTCCAACTTGTGCAAGTTTGTGAATGCTTTTTTGGCCTAAGGAGTCAATACGAATTTAGTATATAAATGGAATGATTCTGTGAGGTACTCTCTTGTAGTAATCCCTCCAGAATTTTCCATACTTCTTTGAGCACTTGTCATCGTCTCGATAGGAGCGATGGACCAGCAAAATGAGCAGAAAAGTGAGGTAAGAATACGGGTAAAAGTTGACGAACATGGCCGGCACTGACCAGCAGAAGGCTAATGTTAACTCGGGTACGTAATGGAAATGCCTGGACAGACCCCAAAAGCCAGAGACTAAGAGGAGGCTCTCTTTCATCTCGCCATTTTCAAGTTGATACTGGGCACGGATGACTTGTGGTTTCTTCCCCCAAATCAAGCAATCACCGTTGGTCGCCCTGCATTCCTGTTTCTGCCAATCAGCCCAGTAGTTAACGGCGATGGCTGCCATTCCCATTGTGAGAATGAATCCGGCAAGAGCTGGTCCCAGGACAACGGGATGAGAAGCCAGGTAAAAACTTACTGACGCATAGAGACAAGGTACATAACTGAGGCAACCCCAGCAGATATAGTAGCCAGCTCGGTCAAGCATGATATCGATGGTACACATGTAACCAGACTCCCACCAGAAGAACTTTGAAAAGTAAATCATCTGCAGAGTAGTGGACACAAAGATGCTGTCCACGAAGCCATACATTTCATAGCTCTTTATGGTGTAAATGACACACAATATTGGCCATGCTGTCATACCAAATCTACAGTTGGTGAATACTTTGACATCCCAGCCCAGGATGTTGGGGTAGAGTTCTGTTCCCCAATAGTAATCAAACACCACATTACCAGTAGACCCACTGTCACTGGTCGACGGCGCGTACAGTCCCTTGAGCTGGAGAATGACGCAAAAAATCATACTAAATGCATTCAATGTGGCCATAAAGTCACCAAATTTGTCATAGACCACGGACACTGAATAGCCATTTCTTGTCAGCACGTACTGTAATGTCGCTAGTGTCATCATGTTGATGAGGTAAATGGTGAATCCATTGTCCTTGTATTTAGGAACGTTTCCTTTCGGTGTAATGGGACCATGTACCATCTTGCCTGGCACAAGCCTCATCAGTACCAGCTGGAACACACTGTAGCCTGCAATCACGGCGACAGCGAAGGGGGTCACGCGGACTGCCGACCACATGTACATGAAGCCACCGAGCAGACTTCTGTCCTTCCATACATCAAGCAGGCTGAGAAAACTACCGTTGTGTTTGGCCACTGTGTACCACAAGACTAGAGTCACGTTGGGCATGACTGGGATCAGGAAGGCAGGTATCAAGAACTTGAAGATAGCGATGTTGGAGAAAGGGTTGTTGGGCAGTTCCTTAGAAGGCGATTCTTCCACTCGATGACCAGCGAAGTCATCTTGCGTGGGATCGCTGTCCTCCACTACCTGTTTCCTTGTTCTCACCATGATTACTGAAAATAAAGCAGCAAACATACATTGTATGAACAGTTCATGAATGAAACAAATATGCTCACCATTCAACATGCTATCCATCTCCATATAAATGCCTAACTTTCGAAGCAGTCCTTCAAGTGACTAACCAATAAATTCATGCTTTAAAATTACCGTTAGAACTCAGAAAAGAAATCGGCATCGCACTACATAACTATGCTTCCCATGGACATGACACAAACATTATATTTGATTGAAAAAACATTGTTTTCATGACAAGTTGCTTGCAAATTGCAATGGCAGAGAATACAATTCAGTATTATGAGACTGCCCCTGAGTTTCTGGCACTCATTCAGGGTAAAACCTCACTTAATTTTTATAACCTTCAAACACCACTAAGCGCCACACTGGTGCCTAACGGAGATTTCATGCTACATAATTTATGTTCCTGGTTCTGCTGTGCTCAGAACACTCGCCTACTTATAATCAGGAAATAACAGTCATGATCACTCATTATGAACCTTGGTCTGTTAATGACAGACCTTCAGATGGGAAGACTGTAAAAACCATCATTTTTGGAAATATTGGACTGGGCGAGTAGTGTAGCTACTTGAAGTCATGACACACTCAGAAGCTCAAAGATTTTAAGTTTTCAAAAACATTCCTTCACATGCATATTGTTTCCAATTATATTTTGTTCTTTCGAGAAACTTGTTTTCCAAAATCACAAATCAACATTATCACTATAACTGTGTAATAATAACTGTTTCAATTGGGTGAGAATGGGTGAGAGAGGGAATCCCCTCAGGACGAAAACCAGTGGAAATGTCAGGTACAATATTATGCATCTGACTTAGCATTGTTGCCAAGATGATTAAGACAGATGAGGATTAGGCATTATTTAGAATCAGCAGATTCACAGCATCAATGAAAATAACACACAGCTGGAAAATTGGCAGCAGAAGGTCTTAAGAGATTTTTAAGAGATACACAGTGTCAATAAGAACAATGTGTGCGTAAAAACAACAAAACAAAAATCATGACAAAGCAACTTGGAGAAATTTCATTTCAGAGTAATAAACAAAAATATGACGAAGCAAAACTTTTGAGAAATTTCATATTGCCAAATAATAAGCAAGTAAACAAACTCACTTGGCAAATTTCATTTACCAAGTAAAATCCCAATTATGGGAGGCTAGGCTCGTGCTAACCGCTCGCCATTGGTGAATTCTGAGCAGCACTAGCGATGACAGAGCTAAGTGTGTTCGCCAACTTGGTGAATGCTTTTGCAACGTGACTATGAAAATTAATTTTGGGAAACCTACTCGAGTGTCGAATCACATTCTGCTCGAATCAAGCTGCACCACAAACGACATTATTACTTCGATTCCGAGTCCTAAAAATATCAAGCGCATGTTCCATTTCGTGTGCGTCACGGTCACCCCCCCTTGAAATCACTCCTTTACCACAACGAAATGTTCAACTGTGTAGAGGATCAGAGGTCTAGGTAACGGGGATTTCTCTCTTTATAGCGAAATCTCATGTAGGTGCTGCCGCTTGTCATCTGCAAGTGACAATCTCAACAACGACTAGAAGACTATTTCGGCGATAAACGCGACCGAGTCTCTCAATAACTTTTTACACTGCCGACGTGGCGAGAGCCGGTCCGATAGCATTAATTACCTATGAGATAAAACCACACTGGGTTGAGCTGTCTCAAACATGCAATTTGAACTCAAGGTGTAAAATCATCATTTTCAAATTACGTGAATCTCTCCCAATTCATTACTAACTTTAGCAGTTTTCAGCACATAATTTGTCGTGTCACATCTATTGTTTGAGACTTGACATTGACAGGTTTTCTTTTTGGGTACATCGCCAGGAAGAACGAGAGTGTTATCTATTTTTCAATCGAAATACGTCATGTCATACCTAGTAAAAATGATAAATGTCGAGAGTGTAAGTAGTCATTGAGTGACTGGGATGTGTTTGAATTTTGGCAGCGGCCAAAAGAAAGCAAGGTATAAAGTAAAGTCAGTTCGTTACTTAATGAGTTTGATTACCTACTCTGTACAATTTAGCTTTATTTTGCTAGCCACAAGTTATGTTTAATGTTTTTTGTTGACGAAAGATAAGTACAGAAAAGAATTCTGAATTAGCCAAGTACTTATATGAATTAGAAAGTTTTAAAGAAATCAACAGCCTCCAAAGGATGTCCTTCTATACTCCACTGATACACATAACATGACTTTGGTTAGTTTAGTCAGTGCGAGGCTTTTGCTAAAACGGTACTGTACTTGTATGGCATCCACACGATATATTGCCTACCCCACTACTTGTTGGATATAGCAGTCCCAGATTTACATAACCAGTTTCCTCCACTGAATAACACGTCGTTATCCAATCACCAGGTTCTCAATCAGGGACCTCTACAGCCAACCAGTGCTGCCTACCCTACCTAGACACGTAGGCCTAACCGGTCTGTAAATAATCCTACCCGGCGATGTACAAAAATAAAGTCGAGTACTGCCCCCAAGATAGGGCTAATATACTGTGTGACATAACTTCTGTCCATCTTTTCGTTCAAGAGGAGAGGCCTAACGCAATGGTCCTAAAAATTGTTCAGCTGATAACTGACAACTAGCTTTCAGTTTTCACATTCACAAATGGTTGTATGCCTACGTCTAATCGGAACAACTGACGCGTTCATAATGACAATGTAATTTGTATAATAGAAGGTGAACGACCATGACGGGGCACCCAGTCCGAGTCGGGAAGACTAGCACGACTTCACTTAGGTCTATAAGATTTCAGACAATTTGGTCAGTGACCGAATCCTCACAGACCACAGACACCGGCGCAGGAAGCACAGCCCAGCACGTGGATCCCCCGGGGTGGACGTCAAAACAAGCAGTTGATCAATGAGAAACAAGACCCACCACTAATGATGAATATTAATGAGCGTTTCTGTCAAAATCCAAATTAACTTACCTTTCGTAAAACCGTCAAAATCAGCTGGCGGAAAGCGAAGCAATGCACTTTCTGCATATTGGAAAAGTCCATTTACAAACAAAAGGGGTACAAGCACTACAGTTATGAAAGTATCACGTTTTACCCAAAAAGCGTGATGCAAAACGAAATATAACGTAAGTTTTAGTACCTTACTAACACTCTTTGGCAAGTAGGTGGAATATATCAACTCGTTAAGGAAAAATTTATGAACTTGGCAAACTATTTTTACCTATCACAGAATGGACTAGAGGATATCGTACGATGCGACGGCAGTCATTGCATGCAGCACTAGAATACCATAACGCGCCATCAGTGTGACCTAATAACAAAGATACTAAAGTTCCTTTGTATCTTTGCTAATATCAGAGGCCGTGGTACGCGCCTTTGCATATTTACGAGCACAAACAACACAAAACGCAAAATCCATTGTTGAACACATAGGCTACAATGAATCCGTGTCTGGCAGCATAGATTATAGACAAGTCTATGCTGGCAGTAATATGACGCGATTTGGACCCACGTCACACTTAAAAAATTGCAGGACTAAGATTTTTAAGTTAACGATTCAGGTAAACTACGGGGGCAATTTAGCACTTAAATTGTTTAACATAATTACTTGTTTGAATTAGTTCGTTTGACAACTGAACGGTTGCACTTGTCGCAGACCAAGTAGGCCACCCGACCAAGTTAACTTGGTCGGGTGGCCTACTTGGTCTGCAACACACTCGATCATGGTATATTGGAAAGTTGAGAGGGGTTACGTAACAATTGACTGGTCAACGATGGGAAGCCGGGCTAAGGATTTTCCAAGTGCTAACAACAACGCTACGTAAATCTGACCAAATAAAAATAATTGTTAATTTAATTTTGGCATACTAACTACTTGGTCCAAAACGACTTGAAATGCCGACTGGATGCCACCGCTCTCATTCAGCCATGGGATTTAAACATAGCCTGCGGTGTTAGGCTTCATTTGTCCATTCTGGGAAGTTCGACGACGCCTCAGATGACAAATTATTAATTTTGAATATTTCTACGGTCCTTTAAGAACCAAAAATGAATAAATGTGACACCTTGCTCACTTAGCTAGGCAGCTAGATCTAGGAACCAATTCCTAGGCTAGATGTATGAGGACTATTGTATCACCTAAGTTAGCCTAGGGTGCAATTGATGATGTAAAACGATCCCTAAAGAGCCCGCCGTCAGGGTTCATTGTTTGATAATGAAAATTGGTCGACTTTTTTGAAGAGAGCTTTACCCGAACACGGCCCCAGGCCTATATGGATAATAGCACAGAGCTTCTAATAATGACTGTAGAAACTGATTCAAGTGTCTCCGATCAGCCAAAACACAGTGAGCGCGAGACCAGGTGTTAAAACGGTAATTAACCCGCCCTTCATCACAATTAACACAAACTTACACTACTTCCCGTTGTGAAATTGGTTCACTACCTCAGGGATTCGAAAAAAACTTGGCAAAATTGTTTCTGCAAAAGATTTTCCTTAAACGCGGAAGGGAGGCGTGGACCTTTCTTAAAGTTAAAAATCTGTGCCCAGATAACGAAAATTTCGAGACTTGAGGAAATGATAAGGCAATTGTAAAAAGATTTAGAAACACATCACAATTTTATTTCCCTTAAAAGAATACCAAATCTGGTTGCGGCCTATTGTTATGTAAAACCAAACCAACCTGCAGAAAACTCGAAAGACGCCACATTGTGTGAGCCTTCACTTTTATATTTCACAAGTGTTCATGCAAGAGAGGACTGAAAAAAATCTTAACATTCTGGCTGGCCATTTTTCACTCTAGGTGTCCTCCCTGGCAACACCAACAATCTAGGCATTGACCCTAGAAAAAATGTCCAAATTTGGACTAACTTCGTAATTAGTTATCCGATTCAAATAAAACTTTCAGTTAATTTAATCTCGAAAACCCTGTAAAAATGTTTTTGAAATGTTCAATTTATCCACCACCGAGGCATAGCAAAGAACTTGATTCCTAAGATGTCTATAACTAAAATCAAAAGTTGCATTAAACAAAAACAAAACAATTTAGAAAACTGCAAAATTACATAGTTTACATTTCACCTTAATCAAATTATTTTGTTGGTGTCATTGTTTGCTATGAATGTAGACTTCTTTTTTATTTTAATATAAAGAAAATACCTGACCCACATAACAGCAGATTGGCTTTCTAGTTCCAGATAATGTGTACTTTTAATACCTAAAAATCTATAGGTTACTGGATATTTGGTTAGAAGCACCTGGGACTTGCCCACAAGGTCCCAGTGTAACCTTAACCATACTTGCTGACTTGTGTCTGAAGCTGGGCTGTAGTCTGCAGTTGGTTCCAACAACCTTTGTGGTATTGTATGGAAAAACACGATTATTGGGCAATTAGTGGTTAGCTGATGTGATATTTTAGATTCTAGGGAGTCAATACCAATCCACCTGGCAGTGATGTTACATAGAATAAGGGACCAAAACTGAAAGGTTTTGTATTTTCAAAGTGATTTCAGCCTATTTTACATTTCATGCCATATACATGTGATCAAACATAGCTACAAATATAAAAACATGAAAACCCAATGGATTATACTAAAAACATTTTGTTGCTACGCTTATGAAAAGATGACATCGGAAATATCACGACGAAGTGCTGTGTTCCCCCCCCCCACCCCAGTTACAAACAACTGTTGTAAACTCGATTGTGTGATCTGGTGTTACATCTGGGTCATAATAAATTTGAATTCACTGGTGAATGTAATTAAACAAAATATCAAAACTTCACTTGTAGATTGAGATGTATTTTGTTGTGGTAGAAAAGTAGGATATAGTGAAAGAAAGAATCCTTAAGGGGAAATATAATTGGACTTTGTGAAGAAATGGAGGGTATTTTCGAAAAAATATTCTAATATCCATTCTTTTTCTTTAACAACTCCAGTTGTTCGCCCAATTATAGTACGCAGATGCAACTCCTTTGCTACACTCAGTAATGACTTAAAGCCTACCTTCAACTGTAACACACACAAATTTTGTTCCTACAGTATGATAAGACTATCGCTCTGAGGCCACTAGTACCATAAATTGCCAAATTTAACGAACTGTTAGTCGTATTAGCTAGCTTTTGTCTACGTCACCGCGAGAATCACCTTTTAATTCAAACAACTGTGAATATCACCCACATGCAATGGTGGTCTATTCAAACCCCTATTCAATACAACCTTTTGTTGTTTGTGCTGGGATCTCACCGTGATGCAACATGGCACGAAAAGGCAGCTTCACTTATCATTTGACGGGCTTACACTTGCGTGATTGAACTTGAGTTTTCTTATTTTACTAAAGCTTTTCTAGGACTGTCTGGTTAGCCTAATACATTTAAAGTAACAAAATTCCATTGAAGTTAGGCTTTAAGAATAACCACTAGTTATAATACAATCTCAGCTGGACCATGTCCTCTGAACCTCTAAAACTATAAAAATACAAATTTTCTAAGGGTTGTTCCAGCAAAATCTGTGTGGGAGGGGGGAAGGCAACTGAAATAAAAATTTATGGGTGGTTGCGTTTGATTCAAATTCAAAATGGCTGGTGGTCGTAATTCAAAAAAATAAAAATTTACAGGTCGTTGTTGTTTCATTGGGCCATAAATGTTTGATGGTGGGTAATTTTAGTAAATTTTATAAACCATCCACACAGAATCAAAAACTGAAAAAAATGCAACTTGCAAAAAGCTCTGACTTTTTCACTCCCTCCGATCTCCTCATCGGCATGCCCATAACACCATTTAACCACAGGTGCTCGAATTTCTCGATGGCTAATAACCATATATAAAAAAACATATGTTTTCTTAGTAATGAATGACATTAGTGGTGATGGAGGAACAGATAAACTCAAGCGCCTGTGCAGTCAACCACAAGAACAAAAAAAATTACGGGTGGTTGCATATCAAAATTATAAAAAATTACGGGTGGTAGGCTGAAGAAATAAATGAAAAATATGGGTGGTGGGTGCGAAAAAAAGGTGCCTTCCCCCCCTCCCATACAGATTTTACTGGAACAGCCCTAAACAAGTTACCCGCGCTCCTTTGAAGAAGTTACATTAGAGTAAACCAGTTTATTTAACTAGTCATGAAGGTCCATCATGAGGAGGCAGTGTTAAGTTATGTCTACACTCAGCATGTGTAGTCCTTACATACTCCACAGTTTACGTTGACGCTTCACTCGGACCGGAGTTAAGTCAGTGTGAAAGGGCCTTAGCACCTTAATGAACAACCTCGACTCATCAGTCAAATATCGAAAAACTATGCTTTGTCATCAATTGAAAATATATATTTTCTGAAAGGAGAAAGAATACAATTTTCTAAACAAGTTACCCTTGTTCCTTTGAAGAAGTTACATTACAGTAAACCAGTTTATTTAACTAGTCATGAAGGTCCATCATGAGGAGGCAGAGTTAACTTATGTCTACACTCAGCATGTGTAGTCTTTACATTCTCCACAAGGGGGTTCTATGATGGTGGGCACTGAAGCTGCAGCACCGATGTCACGTGTTCACACTCTCTCTACAGATCCCTTCGGTGCCGTGCAGTTAAACTTGCGTCACTGCTACTAGTCTTCATATACACTGTATGATTTTCTGGGATTCCAGGCGGCAAAACTTTCACCAATGTCTGAAATCTACACATACTCTCCACAATTTTCTATGACCACTTTTTGCGTGGGTTTGCCACCTTTAGTTCCCACAGCCTGCAAATGAAGCAAAAATGCAGAAATAAACTATACCGGTAAATGTTCAAAAGGTCAATATAATACACAACACAGAGCAAGAATCAAGAAGCAAAACATTCTGTGAAGCCACACTTAGCAAAATTGGCTGATAATGACCGGTTAGGGCATAACAACCAAAAAGACAGGAACGTCACGTGGCCCATATTGATAGAATTATTGATGGAATATCTCGACGTTTTAAACTGTAACTGTGTTATAAAGTGGTTGCATTTCGTACATTCTGATTGGATTTGGGTGTGATGAGACAATGATTGGCAGTACCTCTGAAAATGATAATGATGATGACGAAAATGATTTAGACACATAGCCTTGGGAAGTAGATGGTAGCTCGACTAAAATGAAGTGAAAAATGGAGTTACTAAATAGCAGTCATCAGGAAATAATCCAATGACATAAAGTTGTGGCAAGAAACAAATGACACAATACAGATAGCACGTAATGAGATCTGTTCATATTCCTTGATTAGTTTCAAAGTTTCAGGGAATTTCAGTCATTTTATTTGCCAAAATCAGGTCTAGAAATGTTAAATTTATGTGAAGCTACAACAAAACATCTCTGATTTGTCTCCTTCACCTCAGTATATGTAACAATCATTACTACACCATTGTAATTTTAAACTGAACAGCAGTCAATAAGTCTACACAATAATTGCTTTCAGCCATGCCAGATTTGTTCAATTTCAGTGTATGATGGTATCAGGCAATCAGCTGATCATTTGTGCCTCAGGAACTGGTGACTATGTTAACACCGGTCATCTGATTTTTATCATTAATCAAACATTTACTTCATCTTACTGTAATCACCATATTATTCAAGCTAAATAATCAGTGACCTCGACATAGCATTTCTCTACAATACATCACATTTTGAAAACTAAATAAAGACTGTGATGACTCTTGATGGTCACTTGTTGTACATTGTCTACAAGTTGGTGAATGAAGAGCCATGTGCAGCTCAAAGTAAACCCTGCCCCTGTCTCCCCTTAAGTACCCTCTAGATACCATGCGCTTACCTCCATTTTCCTCACAATGTCCATACCGTCCACCACTTGACCAAAGACCACGTGTTTATTATCCAACCTGGCCAAATAGATATAAAACTGTCACCCTCATAGAACACTACACGAAATACTTTTTTTGTATCCGAACAACGGGCAAAATTTTAGTTACATGCTGTCTTCAACAAAAAATCGCAAATGTTTTGATTCAAAATCATAAAGGCTCCGCAATTTGTCATTATCAACAAACTGAGTACTGCAACAATAAACTCTTTGTAGACACGGAAAGAATAAATCAATGTATGATACAAACAAAATGAATACACTCTAAGGAGCGAAATCATCAAGTGAAGAACTCGGAACTGAGGAGACAATGAAACAAGAACACACAACAAATAAAGCGGTGATGCCCATGACACAAATGACAACCAACACATGGCCGATAATGCTGGCCTTAACAACAACGATGTTTTCATAACCAACTCAATTACACTGAGTCGCTAATGCGACTACAAAGAGACAAGACTGCCAATGACAATGAGGTTGAGGGAAGAATCTCTCAAAGGCCACAAAGCTAGAATTCGGCGAAAATTCGACAAATGGCCACCACAGCACCATCTTTGGTGTAAGTTTGACCAAAACAATAAGCCTCAAATTTTTAATGAGTTACATGCTGTGTGTTAACTTCAAGTCGATCAGACCAAAAATGCAACCTGTAGCAGACGTATGACAGATCACCAAAAGAGCAGAGTGAAATCAGTCAACGATAGAAGTCAGCAGATAACTAAATCTCAAATAACTCCGAGCAAGGTAAGTCGCAGCGACAAACAGATAACACTTGATAGGATCTGTCTATATAACAAATTTCACAAAGTTCCGTCAAGGGACACTGGAGATACGGCATGAGTAATCAGTCACTGAAAGCATATTCACCAGAAAATCTTGAAAACTCAAGCTGTAAATGGACTGCATACGCAGATAGTGCTTGGCAAGATCTATCTACATACCAAATTTTCGAAAGTCAAAGGACTGGATGTCAGGCACATGGACTCAATCAATAGAAAAAAACCATCAAAAATGTGAATGGTTTAGTCATGGTGAGAAACTGATGGCTCACTCCAGATGGCCCTCGACCACATCTACCTGTTTACCAAATTTCATCAGATAACTTAAAAACCACGAAAATATGAAAAATATCTGTCACAGCACCATCTTTATTGTGATTTCGCTTTTAACGAGATACACAGTGTGTTAATTTCGTGAAGACCTGATAAAAATGTGACCTGTTGCGTGTATACAAACAAACAAAAAACAAAAAATCACAACAAAGCAACATACTTGGCAACATTTCATTTCACTACGTAATAATTATGAGTAAACACTAACAAGAAAGGGACATTATCTCATTCCTTTGAGGGACATATCATTGAGAGGAGTGACATATCATTGAGAGGAGTGACATATCATTGAGAGGAGTGACATATCATTGAGAGGAGTGACATATCATTGAGAGGAGTGACATGTCATTGAGAGGAGTGACATGTCATTGAGAGGAGTGACATGTCATTGAGAGGAGTGACATGTCATTGAGAGGAGTGACATGTCATTGAGAGGAGTGACATGTCATTGAGAGGAGTGACATGTCCTTGAGAGGAGTGACATGTCATTGAGAGGAGTGACATGTCATTGAGAGGAGTGACATGTCATTGAGAAGAGTGGCTTTCTCAGATCAACCTCAATGTAAAATCGTCTCTACTGTCCACACATTCACACTCCAACATTCTACTGGCAGAGTTAAAACCCACTCTATAAATGGGAGAGTATTTTACTGGTAAAAGACACCCAAATTATTTTAGTAAATGTCTGGCAGATGTAGAGATTTGCTGATTTGTAATAAACTCACAAAAACACTATGGATGTTTTATAGCTCTGGTCAAAGTTAACGACTCCAAGAAGGGTATCCCATCTAAAAGTAACCCCGAAAATGTATTTTTCAGCAATAAAAATGACAAAGTCCCTTTCAAAGTTTAACATTTATTGCCAACTAAACAGAGTGAAATCGAGAGAATGGTTGCAACACGTTTGTGAGTATAGACCCCCTAACCATGAACACACAGTACAATTTAATGTCTGACTTACCAATCCGTTTTATCTGTACATATGAAGAACTGTGACCCGTTTGAGTTTGGACCCGAGTTGGCCATGGAAAGAATACCTGAAAATATGAGATAAGTAATCCCGATACCAAGAAAAAATACCAGACAATTTTGAATAACTGAAATATAATTTTTGGGATTGTCCTGATAATAAAAGCCAAATTAGGTTGTATTTGTTGCTAAGCATTGGATTAAAAAGAGGAAAATTCAATAATGGAATGTAATAGAAAAATACAACAGTGCTAAAAATTCTCTTAACATACTCATCAACATAATATTTAAGAAAATAAATCAAAAGTGGAGATATCATACATAGTAGCAGCTTGTAACACAAACTGAGTGCCAAAGCAATGTAACAAAATGCCACTTGTTTCCATATCAAACATTCAAAACAACAGTAACACATGGGATCATCATCAACTCTAAAGGATCAGGTCTTTGACTTTTCAAGTTTTAGTTAGATAAAGTATAGGCAAAAACAGCTCGTTTACTAGAACAAAAATATTACCTGGACCCGTGTGTTTTAAAACAAAGTTTTCGTCATCAAATTTCCCACCGTATATTGACTTCCCACCAGTCCCATTATGGTTAGTGAAGTCCCCGCCTTGGCACATCTGACCGACAGTTAAGGAGTGTTAAAAGTGCATTTCCTTCCTGCCAACAACCTAAACACACAAATCTTGAAATAGGCAATTTGACTCCAACAAGCTGGTGTCTTTGGCCTTATAATGATAACAATCGGTTTCTACATGTACCTTGACAATGAATAAAGGTCACCTACAACTCATATCAAGCGGACAAATCCTGTCAACATCGATGGCAATTTTACACTTTTTTGTTTGGGGGTGCCCTGGGTGGTCTGTTTCCTGCCAGGGTTTGAAAATATTTTGTGTGGTTTAGTCATATGATGTGTTTTTGTTTGCACAGAAACGTTTGTTTTAACACCATTTTTGATTCATTCTTAAACACCAAGTTGAAAATCAATGCAACTCCAGACTTTGAATCAAAAACTTGTCATCTTGATGAGCAGCTTCAGTGCTGAACCAGGCTCAAGTTGGGTGTCAGAAAGGATACGAATTGAGGAATGATTCTGTGGAAACCGCAGCCTTTGAAACCAAAGCCTTTTTCATGTGTGCACAGACATCTGAAATTCTCTGAAACGAAAAATTAATTCATTTTAAGTTATAATCTGACATATGGAACAGCTTCTTTGAAAAGATAGTATACACCATTTTCGGTATGGTTATGTCATCTGCCTTTGTATAACTTGAACATACTCCTAAGTGAGACAAGCATTTAGTGGCACACTGAATCCTGTCGTTCAATGTGCTCAGTCTTTTTGCAAAGCTGGCTATTAGTTAGTCCAAAGCAAAACGTTGGTAACACCTACTGATTTAGTAGACTATGTAAGCTATTTTCAAACTTGTTCAAAACCTTTAAGAATGGACCAGGAGGAAGTCAGAGAGCATTGTTTTGTTTTGAAGATTTAAGATGCCTTGTCCCAGATGTCTGATACACTCGTACAGAGTTCAGGAGCATGAATGAGGGTCTTTGTGTGCAACAGAGAAATTTGACTGACTCGGAATTTTCGGATGCAATGGAATGGATTAGTACAGTGAGGGCTTAGCATATTTTTAAAGCTGAGCTTTCACAACTTAACGTCCTGATTTTGGCATCAACATGACACTAACAAGAGACGTGTAACAAAAAGGAATCAAAACATTTTGGAAATCACAGCTGATATCATCTGACTTATTTAAACAATGTGAGGAGTTAACACAATTGTTCTAAAACAATGACACCTAAAGGCGCAAAGCTTTATTTTATACAAAACTCAGTAGAAGTCAAGAGCACAAGAACATATTACTCAACACACAACAGTCCAGTGCCTTTGGTCTCTCTCGTGCCATAAAACACCAAATGCTGAATTCAAATACTAGGTGTATTAAAGCTGTGGAGTCCAGAGTAATAAGATCATACTCTTAATCGTGCTCATCAAATCCTTTACATGGCTAAAACAGGACATTTTATGCAAAGTTGTCCAAACAAGACATGATGGGAATTCTCCAGTAACATATTGTACAATGCTTCATAGAACAGCTAACAAAACAACAGGTGTGCAATTAACATAGCCAAGCACAGACATAGAATGGCTGGTGGCAATGTAAATGGTCCCCACTGTTATCGTTCTCACAGAGACAATGGCTAAATCCATTGAAATTTTGACTGCATGTCATTGTCTTAATGTCAAAGTGCCCATGGATACCATTTTTCTGCGTCACTCTATCAATTGTACAATTACACCTGTAATTATTGCCCCACTGACACATACCTGCAGTCTGCGGCACCACGTCAGATCTGAGTAATATGGTTAACCTGCCCACAGCCTTGCTCCCTATCTTGATATCCATGTACACCTGTGGGTTGCCTTTCCTCCTTTTTGGTTTGGACTCTTCCTGCAATAGCAAGGAGAGCTTGGTCAAATCACTGCACAATTCATAACAACTCTCTGGTGAAAATACATACAGATTCAACAGATTGGCAAACTACATTACTCTCTAATCAATATCTGAGCTTGGGCTCAACTAAGTACTTTAAGTTAGTCAAAATATATCCCTTTCTTTAAAACTTCAGTTTTCAACTACAAATATTTAAAAATTATGAGTTTCGACTACATGTCAAACAACATATCAAACTGAATTTTTAAGTCACAATTTTGAAATTTCACTTGATAAAGAGACAAATTATTTCACTGCAAAATGACTGACGATACCCACATGTTTTACAAAGTTAAGGGGAACTGAACACCAGGCAGCACATACCAGGCAGCACATACCTGGCAGCACATACCAGGCAGCACATACCAGGCAGCACATACCTGGCAGCACATACCTGGCAGATTCTTGGTATTTATGTCCCACTAACCACTTACCACAACAGTAAAAAGGTCACACCAAGCTTAGTTTTCAGAATGTAAAATCTGTTCTAAAAATTTGATTTAACGAGCTGGGATGGGCAACAATATGCAACTTTGGCCAAAAATGGTTCAAATGTTACACCGCCCATGGCTTCTTAATCAGATTTTAAAAATGCCTATCATGTTTACTCCATTTCCATTCTGTTTGAAACCAAACAGTGAGAAGTGAGAACTACTTTCATTGGTGGAAGCATGCTGCACAAAATGAAAACAGTATCAAGCCTGCTTGTTCAAATTACGTTGTAAATAATGAATGGGTTCAGACAACAAAAAAAGATGAAGCCTAGATGATAGATGGCGTGACAAGACAACTCAACTCGATTGTGTAATATTTTGTTGCAGGGAATGTGACTTAATGATATTCGCGAGTTCAAGCATGTATAATTGCCAATGCCTAAGCACTATTTCATGTCAAAAGTGTCTAAAAGGATGGCAGTGGTAATAGCCAATTCGGTTTTAATAGTCTCTAGTTTATGCTGAAGCAGTGTAAGGATTTCTAATTATGATAGCTTGTCTGGTGTGCTATTGTAAACCCCTTATTACACCCAATTATACAGGTGTCAGTGTCTGACATACCTCTGGACATCACCTACTGCACCCTGACATACAAGTGTCGCTGTCTGACATACCTCTGGACACCACCTACTGCACCATCTCATACAAGTGTCACTGTCTGACATACCTCTGGACACCACCTACTGCACCCTGTCATACAAGTGTCGCTGTCTGACATACCTCTGGACACCACCTACTGCACCCTGTCATGCAAGTTTCACTGTCTGACATACCTCTGGACACCCCCTACTGCACCATCTCATACAAGTGTTGCTGCCTGACATACCTCTGGACACCACCTACTGCACCTTCTCGTACAGGTGCTGTTGCCTGACATATCACTACAAACCCTCTATTGGTACCTCTCATACTGGTGTCATCATATTTCCCAATGCCTTATAAACGAACAATTACTGACAAAGTGACTAACACCTCCCAACTCAATAGTATCGACTCTGGATGGACAGTTGAATCTAACCTCATGCTCCGTCTCAAGGAGGCGCTTGTTCAACAATTCAGGATCCTCCTCCATTTCCTTCTCCTTCTCCAGAGTCTCCCCAGCATGTTCCTGAAGCCAGTTGTCTTCGGCCCACACTGCGCACAGAAAATAATACATGGAATTTCACTGTATAAAGTTAAGGAATCACAGGCTGACATTGGATTGTTGCTAATAGTTACAGAGGCAACCACCTGTCTTGAGTGAGGTTTGAAAGGTATGCTGTACATATTGCATGATCAAAAGATACAAAATCTGAAGCCCAAGCATTTTCACAATGGGCGCAATTCATCCCGCACGCAAGTGAAATCTTGAAAACCAAGTTCAGTTTGACAACTATAGGGACATCCAAACAGAGGTCTTAAAACATGTTCTAACTCTATGAGAGTTACGACATCACCACTCACCAACAGGTGGTGCATATAGTCCAAATTAAAATTTTCACACATGAGAAGTTCCAGCAACATTTCTGATTTTAATGAATGTCCGTCGAATTAACAAGTAAAAAACGATAAGGTATTTCGTCACCCAAGTGATGAAAAGATATTGATATGACAAGACAGATATAAACAGACACCAACAAGACTTTAGTATGTAATACCTGCACGACTTGCACCCTCCTTCATTTTCATTGCTTTTGCCAGATTGACTCGAATTGTGCGACCAAACAGCTCTGACTCATGCTGAAACAAGTAAAACATCAGTCTAATTTCACAACTGGTTGGTATTGGCAGTTACTGTATCAATCACGGCATTGGCAAACATGCCCTAACACACGAGTTGCACTGTCTATAGTCATGCCAAAACTAAGAGTTACTCTAGAACAACTAACCCAAACGCAACTAGCCTCCGGTAGCTAAGTATCCACACTACACACCCTACGCCTTGCAACAAATATGGCGCAAACAGAGTTACACACCCATGTAAGTGAGCTAGTGCAAAGCTGGCACTTACTGATACCTTGTCTGCAGGCTTGCGTCCATACTACGGCTTGCACTGAGACAAGCTGCCCTAGAATAAGTTACCCTACCTCGACAAGATGGAGCAAGTTGCCACATGTGTGTCACCTTGTCCCAGCACAAACTGCATCCATATTAACCCTAGCAGCAGCTGGTTTCAGCGTAGACGAAACTTTTGTGAGTATGCTGCATGCTGAATTTGCACTACACTCATTTTGAACAGAAAATAAGCATACCCACGGATGTAATTTGCATATATCCATGTTTAGCTGTGTTAGCCGTGTTTGCGCAAATTATGTCACTTGAATTTATAAGCCCAGGGATATACTGTCAGAAATTCCTGGTTAATAAAAAATGGTTAGCATTAAAACCGTTTACCTGCAGATGAGAATCTTACCATATTGTCAATAGATGCAGCAGCGTCCTCTGCTACTTCAAATTCAACAAATGCAAACCCTCGGTGCTTCTCTGCAAGTACAGGCCACCTCATTACAACAATAGTTTAACATCTCATTCTAATGACCACATCAACAAACTTAGTGCAAGACACAAGGTTATTATATAATGGTATTAATGAAATTACTAAACTGTATTACAAGTAGCCAGCCAACGTATGAAGACAAGTACAAGTAAGGGCCTAGACCTCTCGATAAAGACGTGCACAAACAGGAACTAAAAAATGAACAAACGATAACTTGGTCAAAACAAACCGATCAATGTTATTTCATCTTCATTTGGATAACCCATTTTAGTGGCAAATGCAAAACCATGTAAGCAATCATTCCACAATTACCAGATGCATATGTCACTTTTTAAAAAATATAAACATGCACTTGTACCTGTTTCATAATCTAGTGGTATATTAATATCACTGATATCACCAAATGGAATAAATGCGGCATGAAGTACCTTCTCGTCAACTTCTTCAGCTAAACCACCTGAAGACAGAGAAAGAACACAATTATCACTTCCTTTGGATGTCAGTAGCGTTAACTTGACTTAAAGAACACAATTATCACTTCCTTTGGATGTCAGTACGTTAACTTGACTTAAAGAACACAATTATCACTTCCTTTGGATGTCAGTAGCGTTAACTTGAAGAACACAATTATCAACTACCAGACAAATTGGATTTTGGCCGAATGGCTTGAGTCCAGGCACATGGGTCACACAATGGAAGTTCAATACTAAGTAATAGCAATATTCATTACATCTCGACGTCACAAGTACATGTTCAAGCCTGTGAGCTGCAATGCCTGCCTGGCCAAAACTTAAATGCATGAGCTATATCAATGGAGATTATCAACCATCCAGTGAAGAAGTAGATACAAAAATATATATCTTTACTGGACTTACTTATTTCACAATTTTGAGAAAAGTTTTATTGGCCTTTGCTGATACAAACTGGCCTTTGTCAATCTTGATACAAACATCAGGAAGACTGGACTGCTATTTGTGCCAACAAGAGTCACAGAAGCTTGAAAAGTTGGCAGTTCCTGATGAAATGTTGCTCAAAATTCTCAAGTAAATCCAATAAAGATTTATATTTTTTCATCTTTGCAAGAGCTGTTTAAAATCCTCCTGTCACCAAAGTGCACAAACTTAGTACAGTAATTACCCTGCATGTGGCTGTGGTCCCCATAAATTAATGCTTTGTCCCTAAACCTCATGCAGTCCAGTTGTTCCCCATCCTAATGTTTCCCCCGCTAGATTTTCCCATGTTCCATTTTCTCCAAAACCGATGATCATGTGTATTGAGGGTAACATGTTTGTAAACAATAGGCACACAAGTCCAGTCACATTAACCCAAATGTCCCAAACAATACCATCTCCATTTAAAACACTTGTGCTATGCTACAGGCAGGCCACTTATGAATGCACAAGACAAGACAAGACATGACTGCAGGGTTCAAGAGGAAGCGGATGTGTAATTCCTGAGACTAGGCTGATTTATAGTATTGTCCAAACTTGTAGACCAAGTGAACCCTGTGCTGGAGTTGTAACCTACCGTTGGGCACTAATGTAGTGAAAAATCACCTAGTCCAAGTTTCGAACCCGGTGTCTCTTGCTTCAGTCCTAGTTGACAAAAGAGCAATTGCCCTTAGGCGAGCGATTAAGAGAGGCCTTTACATTACTAAACTCACTGCAGAGTCACCACACTCTTCCCCATAAAAGGATTAGGGGTAACGCTACCTAGCACTCAACATAAGATCAGCCCCCTCTGCATCTGCCTTCTCCACACTAGACCACAGCCAATATGACACTATCAAACTCAGGAGGCCGTGTGGTCCCTTTCTGTCGTCGTGAGTACGTACCATTATTAGGCACCAATGATAAGAAAAATCACATACCCGGTACCTCTTGCTTCAATGCCTGGCATCCTAACCAGTCGACCAAAGAGTTGCTGCAGGGGAGTGATTACGAGAGGCTTCATTATTATAATAACACTCACTGCAGATTCCCCACAGGAATCAGCAGTCGAGTTTCAGTGAAATGAAAGTGAATAAGCAAGCTTTGATTGCTGTTTTTTAACCACGTGAAAACAGCTAGTGCCTTCTAGTTGTGTTTCATTCAGTCATATACATTGTCTATCAGTGTCCAGCAACATCAGTAGAGACTAGTCTGTCACCTAACCCGTCTGTAAATAATTATTTACAGTCGAGACTGGCTTCTGAAATCTTGGCCGACTGGCTAAGCAGGTCAACTCACGAGCATTTAGCGAGTGACTGGCCCGGCCTGACTTTTTGTAGCTAGCCAGCAAGCCGTATGAAGACTATCGCCAAAATGTATTAAGTACTAGTAGTCTAGTAGGCCTAGTATAGGCCTACAGCTTTGCACCGATCCAAAAATTAGGACTGAGTTGAGTCTGACTGAGGTTCTGGGTCCGAAGCTTGGTTTTCAATATCAGGGACCGCTATATCTAACCAGTGCCGAATTCCGGTTACACCAACGTCATTTAATCATAGTAGCATCAAGCCTAGAATAAATGGCACAGATTTTGTAATGAATCGGAAAATTTGAGTTGCTTACCAACGTAAACCATGCGTTTGTTGGTTGTGGAAGCCGACATTTTTGACGAAATACTCGAGAGGGCGCTGCAAATACCATGATAGGTGGCGCTCTTTATTTTCTTCTTAACCCGCCATTTTTAGAACTGGATATTTTTAGTTCATGTTTTAGCTCCTTTTCCTGAGACACCAGTTGGTTTTGTAAGAATATTTACGTTGTATCTTTTTAATGTTTGTGTATGAAATCTAAAATAGTATCTTAAGCATGATCAGTTAAGCTGTTTTGCCTTTTTAATGGTTCTCAAAATGGGTTATTTTTATGCTGGAAACGTGGTGTGCGCTGTGATGATGGTGTTGCAGCCCGATGCCTGCGCCAACATGATTTGGCGCACTTCAATTTGGCGCGGGTTGGTGAACTAAAATGATGCCTGCGCCAGACTAAAGCTACTGTAAGTCCCCAAATTACTGCCAATGACCTATATGTTTTTTTAATGGTTATTAAACTGACAACAATGAGTGTGGCGTGTTGCGAAATGTTTTCGTATGATACGGTAATAAATCATATGACACTTCCCCCATGTGATTAATACATATGACCTGCTTATGTGAGTACTCATATGTGTCAATTTTTGGTTCTGATAAGCACAAAAAATCCATAAACCAACTGCAATAATTTGGGAACTTCAGTTGGGCGTAGGCATTAGTTTGGGCTTTTGCTCCCCAACTCAGGTCAAATTGAAGTGCGCCAAATCGGTTTGGCGCAGGCATCAGTTTGGACTGCAGCAACGGCGTGACGATGGCACTTCTAGGTAGTGCTGGATAGTGAGTTGCAATAGCTGTCTCGCGGCTAGAAATATCTAGCCAAAGTCACGTACTCTCTTTAAAAATACACGGCAACATCTTGCAAAGTCTTGCTTTTCTAGCAAGGTCCTAGAGTAATCGAACTCTACCCTGGCCTAGTAAATTTGCTAATTCCCTGCCAAGTCTCTGTCCTTGGCAATGGTGATACTTGGTCCTCCAGTCCTACTAGTTTAGGCCAGGTGGAGTTGGTAATCCTCATGGGTAAATTAGCAACGGATGGAGGTGGTTATCGCCTGGCAATTGCTTGCAATAATTTTTTAGTATAAAGCTGGAAATCAGAAGGAAAGCGTAGACAGTTTAACCCATAGTGACCAGTCAGATGTAGTGGTTGCTGATTTAAAGAATCTGTTTCACCCACTGAATTACGAGCTCATTATTCAGTAATTGCCTGGTTTTCTAAATTAGGGACCACCTCTCTCTGATGTGTTAAAAATCTGTTGACACAGAGACTTGAACCAGGGTACCCTGATGAGAGTCCAGTGTCCAAACTGTTTGGCTAAGAAGGTATTGGCATGTGGTTTTGAAAGGCTCTATTATACTATGGTGTCCGGAAGTCACGTGTTACAACATTCTTTCCCCGTCCGCGACCAAAGCGAGCCGCCTGGCTACAGTAGTAACAGATCTGTGCAACAACCTAAAATTTGCCCTCAACAATATTCACAAGTGCTTGTAAATAACTCTTGAGTTGTGCGTCGGACCTAATTAAGAATCGGAGATACCTGGGAACTGTTCGCTGTACCATGAAAATGATCAATTCGTTGCTCATGAACAAATAGGGATAAAGTTATTTATTGTGATAAATTATTTTTTAAAACCTCTTGATTCCGTTGGAGTCAATCGCTAAGTAAGATTTAAGTTGAAAATTTTAGAACTTAATGATTAGGAACCACTGTATTCTCCAATAGCATGGATAACTACTTGAATCATTGCAACTTTCTGTCGTTCACTGGCCATTCTAGATTAGCGGTTCTGAAAATCCAGTAAGATCTCTCCAGTGTTGAGTTATCTTAGGTTTTTTTTTTCGCGATCACAGTATAAACACCAATTTTTTGTCATGTTTCTAAGTTACCTAAAATCCTGTGGAACTACTGTCGGCCTCTGTGAATCTAAATCAACTTTTAAAGATGATTCCAATTTTTACTACAGAACAGTGGTGTGATGGCTAGTCGTAAACGTGGTCATGGTGATGACCAGACATCATCAGCGAAGAAAGTAAGAAGAACTGAGTGCGAAGAGGGGGAGGATGGTGATCAGGAAATGGTTCTTTATCAACGTCCGACAGAACTGGATGGTAGTCAGAGTAAAGACATTGACAGTGCCATGTACAAGGTACAACAGTTTAGGTGTCATTGTTGTAATATTCTTGTGAATTACAGGTTACTGGACCTGATCACATTTTAATGTTTGTAGCGCCATGTGCTTTAGACCTTTAAATATCATTCACCAAAAGTAATGGTAGTATGATGATTAAAACTGCACAATTTTGGTTCTGTCTAGCAGGAACTGAATCTCGGAAGTAAAGACATAACTCACATGACTTTAAGAGTATCCTACGATCAAATGAATATGATAATCTCAAATCTCTTACGATTTTTAACCAACCCAATTTTGTGACATTGGTGCATTTTATACCGTTATGTTTAACGAGAACTGTTTTCCTGGCATATAAGATTTGTTTTACTGGTGACAAGTTTTGCACAAGGCATTGCTGTAAAGAGGACTCTTTCTTCATGAGTGCCACCTGGTGCATAGTGTGTCAGTTGTTGAGTTTTCACATTTTCTTCAGGATGCTGGCATCATTGAACGAATCACCTTGAAGAATTTTATGAACCACACACGACTGGACTTCAAGTTTGGCTCCCAGATCAACTTCGTGATTGGTCGAAATGGGAGTGGCAAGAGCGCCGTTGTGGCAGCCCTGGTGGTGGGATTAGGCGGAAAGGCTGCTGTAACAAACCGCGGCAGCTCTGTGAAAGGATTTATCAAGACTGGAAAACAGTAAGTTGTGGTCATTTGCTTCTTACCTTGGACATGAAAAAAAAATTTAAAATTTAGGAGCACGTCCTATATTGACTCAAAAATAATTTCATTGATGCATTGTGATTTCTTAATGCGGGCCAACGGAAAGCGAAAAAGGTAAAAAACTTAACTTTCTTCAGTGATCTAGTTCCATAAGGACATGTTTAAGTCGCAATCGCATGTTGCATTCATTGGGAAATGTGTTTAGAAGTCACCAAGAACCTGAATTGAGAACTAGAAGAAAAGAAAACGCAAAGAATAGTATTCTATTTCAGTGTTGCCGAAATATCCATTAAGCTACGAAACAGAGGTACTGATGCATATGAACATAGCAAGTATGGAGATAACATCATTATTGAACGGAAGATTACAAGAGAGGGGGCTAGTGATTACCGATTGAAGAACTGCAAGGGTATGTTTGAAAGCTTGTGAAGGTTTATGTAGAAGTTAATCACATGTGAGCAGAACAGTTTGGTAGTTATGTATGGTTGATTGAAGTATTGTGCAGTGGTGTGCTAGTGCTTGAATGTATCTGCATGTATTCACAACACTGTAAAGGTACATTAAGTTGTTATGCCCTATGGCTGGCCTCGACGTTAGTAAAGTCCTCAGAGACAAGGAAGAAACTTTTATGCAGTATACTGTTTTGACTGTTGTGGCTGTAACAGGTGATGTATTTGTGTTACAAGGTACAAACAATTTGAAGCAAGTTGGCCCAGCGCTTTGTGTTGTTGAACTATGAACTTATGCTATGCGTAATTGTATGGCTACCCTTTGTATTTAGATAAACTTGTGTCCAACAAGAAAGAGGAGCTAGACCGTATCCTTGACCAGTTCAATATTCAAGTGGATAACCCCATCGCTATCCTCAACCAGGAAACTAGCAAGAATTTCCTGCATTCAAAGAACCCTAAAGACAGATACAAGGTAACATTGACAATTGCTGCAGTTGGATTATGACATTATGATATTCCAATCCATAAAACTTTCTAACGATCTTGACTGCAAGATTGCATTGATTTGTCCACTGGGTATCTTCAGTGAAAAGTGTTTTACCTTCCAACCTATCCATCTCGGAGTAGTGAGGGTAAACAAATTCTTAATTTAAATGACAACCTTTGAGTATATTGCGCTCTGTCAAGGGGTCCTTGCCCACTAAACTACATCCTTGTAAGAGCAAGTTGGGTTTATAGTTAATCAGCTTGTTAGTAGAATGTTATTTCCTTAAGTGTTATTGAACTCCAGATTAGTGTCTCTGATAATGTGATTGAGTGCAGTTTGGTTTACTCACGAGAGTGTATAATCTTGAGCCACAATTGACATGTTGTTCATTGAAGCTGTAATTTTGATTTTGAACTTGAGTTTGATTTGTAAAGGTCAAATATCATAAATGTACTCAAGCACACAATCACATTATATCTAGGGTTCGTACTAAAGTAGTGCTGAAAATATCAAAACTCATTTTGAGTTCAGAGATTTGAGTTTCAGCTCTTGATTTTACTGACTACTTGCAGCACATTCAAGGTGTGACGATCTTCAACTGTTTTACCGTGTGTGTGTGTGTGTGTTTCAGTTCTTCCTTAAAGCCACCCAACTAGAGCAGATGAAACATGATTATGCCACAGCCAATGAGCACAAACTGGTAACGGAGGATACTATACAACGCAAGAATAAGGTTAGTGTAGTCTACAGGGTTACCTACATACGCTATTTATCGGTATGTCTAGATGAATGCGTCCATGGTTTTGGTTGATATCGTCCCAGTTTTGTTACTGCACTTTTGCTGACAATGTGTCATCACATTTCATGTTCGATTCATTTTATCTACTGGTGGTAGATTTTTGCAAAATTGGTATTTGTGTGTGATTTTGCTTCGATTTTGTGTTGATGTTTCGCCATCTTTGTTTGAATAGTTTCAGTTAGATCTGCCCTCTGGTGACATATTTTGTGTTGTGAAAGTTTATTTATTTAATTTATTAATGTAATATTTACAGTGAGGGCAGCTCCATCAGTTCACACTGGGGACCCTCAGTGTTGTAGTTGTTTGAAAATCTTGTTTTTTTGTGTGAAAGATCAATTTGTAAGCAGCGTATATTTTCACTTTGCTCTATCTACAGGACTTAGTCCATATGCAGAAGGAGGTTGAAGAGTGGGAACACAAGTTTAAAAACATGAATGCACTGGATGGTCTGAAGGAGCAAGTGAAGGAGTTGAAAAAGAATGCTGCCTGGGCCATCGTGATGGGCAAGGAGAAGGTGAGGGGTGGATGAGGGGGTCACTGGCTGCTTGGGCCATCGTGGTGGGCAAGAAGAAGGTGAGGGGAGGGGGAGGGGTCACTGGCTGCCTGGGNGGTTATCGTGGTGGGCAAGGAGAAGTAGAGGGTGTGTGGTGTGTAAGATGACTGCTTGGTCACATGAGGCTGGGAAAGGGTTAAAGAGAAGATGGGCATTCCTGATGTTGGAGAGCAAGATAGTGGAAGTGGTGTTTGAGAAGATGGTGGGTGCCTTGTTGTATATATATGGGGTAAAAAGAATTTCAATTTCTTTGAGTACTGAAGATGCCACCAGGGAATGACAGGAAGTCGTAATACATTTAATGTGTTTTCCTTTGGATATTGCTCTCATTCACTAGGTGACACGACCAGTACAGCAAGTTCTTGATGAGAATGGAGAAGTGACTATGACCACATTTTCCTGAGCCACTGTGCTATGTGTGTTAATCTATAATGATATCTTGGTCATTTTCAGGATAGCTGGATCTTATTGACTTGAAATTAAATACTTTTTACTGTAGTTGGTATGTCTTTAAATTCCATTCCAGGAACTAGAGTCCCACGAGAAGGGTCTTCGCAGTGAAACTGCCAAGTTACCACAGCTTGTTAGTAAAGTGGAGCGGGCAAAGGTGAGGGGACATGTTGCAGCTTGAAGAGATAAAGAATTAGGCAAAAAAACAGCAAAGTTGGTTCTGGTGTCCTCCCAGACTCATTTAGACACCTGCACTCACAGGACTAAAAACAAGTAGAAAAGCAACTGCCCGCATGAATTTCATCCAAGGTCTTGCGTTTCTTTTTTTTGAAAAACTGCACAAAGGCATGTAGACAGGGATTAGCAAGGTTTGAAATGCCACGATTTGTCAAATGGTGAGTGCAAGAGAAAACAAAATTTCACATCATTTTTGCTTGTCTCAGGTGGAGATTCTTTTTTGAATAGTTAATCTATTGTCAGCTAACTACAGTATAAATAGTTATTCTAATGTCAGCTAACTACAGTATAAATAGTTATTCTAATGTCAGCTAACTACAGTATAAATAGTTAATCTATTGTCAGCTAACTACAGTATAAATAGTTATTCTAATGTCAGCTAACTACAGTATAAATAGTTATTCTCCTGATATCTATATCACAATATTACTTCGAAATCGCTCAAAATTTGACAGCTTATTAACATACATTATGTGGCTGTGATTAATTATTGTTGTCTGAGTCGTTTTGCTAGTCCATTGTTTTCTCGTGCACGTCAAGACTCATTGGTCCATGGTCTGTAGATTAGAAATGGCAGCTACACATTCACATGACGTTGAGATCTTAACGTCCACTAGAGGGTGTTTTCAAAGCATGGTACCACTTATTTTCAACACACCAGTGGCATCCATTGCAATAGAAACTATGCAATTACTTCTGGCTATAAATGCACATCTCATGTTGTGATGTTGTCTTTGTCATTTCAGAGTGAATTGTCAGTCTTTTACTTAAATACGCCTTAGTTCTCAAAGTATTGCCTTGTATGAGCACGCAAGATATGATGATGTTTAATTTTCTTTTCATTATAATGCATGGCCTTCCACCAGGGGGAGGAAGACAAATACACACAAGAGCATAAAAAGATTCAGTGCCAGCTACAGGAGATAAACGAGGGTGCAAAGACTTTGCAGGTGGACTATGAGAGGACGAAGAAATTGATGAGAGACAAGAAATTGTTAGTTCGTCAAACTGAGGTGAGTGAACAATTAGTAGATTATACATGATACCATTAAGACTGGAGACAGTTTTTGCAGATTTGGCACTATATGGGCAATATTTTATCATCAAAGAATGTGCATCAGTGAGTTTCCTGTTGTGCATTTCTTAGGTCAAAGGTTATCGTCTTCGTCTGCCTGAGTAACATTGTGACTAGAGATTGAAGGTCAGAATACAGTAAAAAAAGTAAACAGATTGAATAAATATTGGGAATGCTGACTTCAAATGGAGTGTTAAGGTTTGATTACTGTGGATAAGAATGTACTTACAGGGCTTTATTGGTTCCAAAAGAGCTGTAGCAATCCCCATTGAATTTCAGAGCCAAGTGCGAAGAGCTAAAAGTGAAGTGGGCAACCACAAAAAAGATGAAGGCGACATCTTGCAGCGAATTAAAGAACTGAAGACCAGGTAAATCGGAGCTGCTCAGCTTTCCTTAAGTTGCTTGACTTCCTGGTGGACATGATATTTTGAGGCTTGAAACATAATGATTCAATGTCATCAAGTTTTTCAGAATCTGTTGTACCGTTACTGTCACATGTTATTGTAAGTGAAAAGGAAATGTCATGCTGTCTAATAGCGTCAAAAAAAAAAACTGCTGCAAGCTCTGTCTTACTTTTCTCTAGACACATTTGTTTCTTATGTTTTTGCCATTTAATTGGATAGGACATTATTGTTTGGACTGCTGAATCATTGGTGTGGTTGAAATCTGAAGTTTTTGACTTACTGTAAACGTCATATATCTCGAATCATTTTTTTTTACCTCTCGGTGCTCATTCTTAGGATTTGAGCGTGTGAGGGGGTGAACGCATTTGTGGAAAGCAGCTACTCTCACTAAAAATGAACTGTTAATTACTGTCTTCATCCGTAGTGCTAGTCATGATTATGATGCGGAGCGTCGAGAGCGAGAAAGACAAATTGGAGAATGGGAGGAGAAGCTCAAAGCACTGAGTGCTCAGAAAGAGACAACGGCTCATCAGCAGGAGCAGTTTCATGCCAGTGAAAACAGAGCCAAAGAGGAGCTGTACACCGCAAGGTATGTGATCCATTGTCTTGGTGATTTTCATGAAATGACAAACATCCTGAATTATTGCAGTCATCAACTCATTCAGTTGAAGTTGGACAAAAACATCTAAACCTTGGGAGCACTAGTTGAAAATTTTGCCCTGATATTTTATCATGATTGTTGATAAGAAGAGTTTGTGCTTTTTTGATGAAAACTTTGAAGAAACTGCGCGGTATTCCTTTGTGAAAAGTTACAGAGCACATGGAAATTAGGCAAAATTCTGTTTCCTGTTATGATGGACAGTGACCCATTAGGACTCTTCATTCCAACTGCACTGATGGTGAATGGGTAGTGACCCGGTGTGGCTTTTCATTCTAACTGCACTGGACAGTGAATGGCCTTATTACCGTGAGTTGTGGTTAGACTCTGCTAGCCCATGGTGACTATATGTCATGACATTAGCATTTTATATATTAGATATATTGCTAATTACTCATAACATGTGACACCTTTATGAATGCATACTGGCCTGCCTTCTGATCACACATTCTATTTGTCTTCCTACCAAAGTTCCACGTCTGAATGCGGCATACGTTGAAATATGTAGAATTTGTTCAAAAACTAATGTATGTCATAAAATCTTTTCTGCCATTGGATTAAATGCTGTAATATTGATCATCCAGATTGAGTTATCATAAAAATCTCTTCACAGAGGCAAGGCAGTGTGGCTTAGTGGTTGATCTGAAGCTTTCCTATCTTAAGCTCAGAAGTTCAAATCCCACTAGACTTCACTACTAGACCATTGTGCAAGGTCTCCTACTCCATAATTCACTTTGCATAATTATGTTTTATCATTGGTTACAATTTAAAAACTTGTATTGCGTGCTTTTTATTAATAGTTTGTTCTGCAGATCACCACTGTTGGGCATGCACTAATAAGTTACCAATTTTTAAATAACCTGTAGCACATTTCTCTTGGTCTTAGAATTTGAAATTATAGCATGCCGTAGATATTGAACTTATTACTCGCCTATCAGCCATTGTTGCAGAAGTTCAGTCGAACAAAGGGAGAAATACACATCATCGTTTGTTAGTCTCCACAACTCATCATGCCTTGAAACCAAGAGAATACATCAGTCCAATCCAAACATTTTCAGTAAAATTACAGGACTTCTCTGTGCACGCATTTTGACAGCATTAAGTGTGACAGCAACTATGACTGTTCTCAACATTAAAAATTTTCTTGCTTTTTCCGTAGGGGTGAGTTGAAGGAAGCACAGAAAAAGCTGCGCGATGTCGGTCAGCATTTGTCAAACCTAGAGGCGTCACGCTCAAACCGTCTTCAGAGATTTGGCAACCATGTCCCCCTAACTATTGCAGACATAGAGGATGCCCATCGTCAAGGAAGGTTTCATAAGAAGCCCATAGGTCCCATTGGTATGTTTGCACTTATTGCTTTCCAGCTCTTCTTTTTTATGCGCCCACATATATGTGGACGCATTATACCATCATCTCCGTCTGGCGTCCGTCCAGCATCCGTCCGTCCGGGTTCGGCTGCTATATCTCCAATGCCCGTTGACGTACGTTCATGAAATATTGCACGTATGTTTCTTTCATGTCTGGGACAGCATGAGCAAACTTTCGGATTCATCCGACTACCGATCTGCCCCCTAGTGGCAATTTTTTTTTTACGCTTACATCCATATCTTCAAAGGTCCTCTAAGTATTTTCATAAAATTTGGAGGATAGGCATCTTTTAGTGAGATGATGCTATCCTCCCGTTTTCAGATAGATTCGACGTAGTTTGCGCCCCCTAGTGGCCATTTTTTCTGTTTTCGAGTCTGTTTTTTGGCGTCCACCCCTCTATTAACCAACCTGCTCAAAGGATGATTGTGAAAATTGGCATGTATGTTCTTACTATGAAGAGGACGGCTGACGATGACTTTCCGAGGATTTTGATTACTGTGGCGCCTCCTAGTGGCAGTTTTGTTTTTTTTGCGCCCATGGCTGTATCTCTAATACTGTTGGCAGGATCTTTACTAAATTTAGCTAGTGTTTATATGATGTTGACAATGGATGACGACTTTCGGACGGCTCTGACTACCGGTGTGCCCCCTAATGGCAATTTTAGCCTTTTACGTTTACATCTGTATCTTCAAAGGTCCTTAACGTATTTTCATAAAATCTAACATATAGGTATCTATTAGTGAGATGACGCTATCCTCCCGTTTTCGGTTGGATTTGACGTAGTTTGCGCAACCTACTGGACTTTTTGCTGTTTTTTAATCTGTTCTTGGCGTCCACGCCTCCATCAACCGAAACGCTCTAAGGATGATTGTGAAAATTGGCATGTATGTTCTTGCTACGAAGCTGACCATGATTTTCCGACGACTTCGACTAATGTGGTGCCTCCTAGTGGCAGTTTTGTTTTTTTTGCGCCCATGGCTGTATCTTCTAAACCGTTTGCAGGATCTATGCTAAATTTAGCAAGTATATTAATATGATGTTGACAACGGACGACAACAACTTTTGGATGGACCTGACTACCAGTGTCTAACCTAGTGGCAATTTTAGGTTTAACTCTGTATCTTCAAAGATCTTCAACGGGTTTTCTGAAAATTTGGAATATAGGCATCTATTGGTGAGATGACGATATCCTCTTATTTTCGGATGGATTTGTCGAGGTATGTTGCGCCACCTATTGGCCATTTTTACTCTTTTTTAGTCTGTTTTTTTGGCGTACACCCCTCTATCAACAAAACCGCTCTAACAGTGATTGTGAAAACTGGCATGTATGTTCTTACTATGATGAAGACAGCTGACGATGGTTTTCAGACGACTTCGACTACTGTGGCGACTCCTAGTGGCAGTTTTGTTTTTTTGCACCATGGCTGTGTTTCCTAAACCCACTGCAGGATCTTCATTGAATTTAGTAAATGTATTTATATGAACCTAACAACAGGTGATGACGACAACTTTCAGGCATATTCAACGAATGCTCTGCCTCCTATTGGCAATTTCATTTTTTTCCATTAAAATATTTGAAATGAACAAAATACAACATAAGACATAAAAAATCCTCGTTATTAATTAACAACCAATTAACGATTTATTTAAACTTTTAAGTGCTACAAAAACTTTTCCCAGAAGATAGTATAGTATCCTTGAACACCATATCCACATCTGAATATGCAATTTTTTCTTGGGGTTAGTAGATAAAATAGGTGTTTGTACTGCGAGGGACCCTGTTGGAGGAAGGAGCTTGTTATAGAAGAATCTGAACAGAAAGAGACTCAAACTTCACGAATCAATTTGAGAGGTAGTCGTTCAAACGAGAGCTATCCGTCTTTCTCGCCAAGGATTGGACTAGCAACTTCTACAGTCCACTTCTAGATGGAAGGGAAGTGTATTTGGGGGTGAGGGGAGAGGGCACTCGGTACTTCGTTGAAGGTGGAGAAGTATGCACAGAATCAGTTCCTGCTCTAAATTGTAATCGCACGGAAGCCGACACCAGAGTCATCCTTCATGTGATTGAGGCGGATAAGTCCACACCTGGCGACATGGTCATAAGGGGTTCTGATACCAACATTCTAGTTCTGCTCCTGTACCATGTCCACTGAGTTACATCCAATATGCGGATGGAGGTTGGGACTATAATACAAGTCGATCTGCATTATTTGAACGTAACTAAGATTGCTACTGTGATAGGCTAAGCGATGTGTGCTGCACTCCTTGTCCTACACACGTTCAGTGGATGTCACTATACCTGGGCATTTGTAAGGAAAAGAAAGAACAGACCAC
Organism: Phoronis australis; assembly: GCA_002633005.1. Lineage (NCBI taxonomy): Eukaryota > Metazoa > Phoronida > Phoronidae > Phoronis > Phoronis australis. The sequence goes on from NMRA01000081.1 coordinate 837,753, forward strand.
ATGCAATCGTCGTAATAAGTGATAAGTTCCAGATAGCTTTTGATTCAATGAGCCGCGATGTCTTAACAGAAGGTGTAATCAAAATCTTGCAAGATGACTGGTTCTGCTGACCTTAAAATCAGCTGCTGTCTTCAAAGAAATCTTCCAGCCTCAGCTGATGTAATAGCTCTCTGGAAATTAATTTGGGTAATCAGGTACAAAGTTGTCCTTCGTAAACATGGTTCTAAACAATGAGAGTGACTGTAGCATTGTTTAAATTTACATTTTATTTTCTATGTTAAGTTAACTTAACATGATATATGTAGGTAACAGACTGCAAGACTTATATGTAGAAAGTAGTCTAACGTCAGTACTTCATTAGTTCTGCTATAATTCTACTAGACTCCCAACATAATGGTGCAATTACCAAGAAAACAGTCATTATACAATCATTAGCTGAATTTCAAAATAACCACACCATGTTGAAATTCACCATCCCACGAGACGACGATCACTGGTCTTTAGTAGACAGGCATTCAGCACCACCTACAGATCTCATGTAATGCAGACAGGAGCTACTTTGCTAGTGGTACAAACAACATTTAACATCTTTCCTGTTGTCATAATGCTGGCAAATTTCTACTGCTGTTTGATGAGAAGGAGCAAACCTTTTAAAATATCAATGGATGAATTAGGACATCATTACATTTCCCATTGTGGAAAAGAATACGCGACTAAGCCATTGGCTGCGTATGATTAAGCAGATGATTTCGTTCGGTGTCAAAAAGCTAAAATAATGAAACTAATCAAACAGTGGGAAGGTCTGATGGTGGAATTTGTTACTCTGTTTTTGAATTAATGAACCATTATATAGTAATTGAATTTCTATTCACCAAACCCGAGTCGGTATCAAGGGGAATTCACTTTCATGTTCTCATTACCCTAGAGAACGCCAGTGTGAAAAGTCGTCTATTCTGGGGATAGTTGACTCGTCGCAGCATGTAATTTCCTGCGTGGAGCACGTTCCTGGGTAATTATCTAATAACGAACTGTCAATTCTTTTCAAGACAAAATCACTTCTCATCTAACAAGTTTAAACCAATTTTGTAACAGTGATGGTCTACATCAAAAGATTTCTTGATGGAATGTTGGCTCAGTGCCAATATATATTTTTTTTTGTAAAGATGGTTCTTCCTGTTATGGGTGAATACCTGTGAAGGACTAATTCTGCTTTTGGGTTTATCAGTACCATATTTAAACGTCAAGGGCAAAGGAACAGATTGAACTGGACAAGAAAAAAGTTATTACCATAAAGGCCAGAGTTTATGATTCTTTGTCCTGATTTGAACATATTAATCTGGTGGGAACAAAAATTGCGCAAACTTTTGGCATGCTCAATAAACTCTCGAAATATCATTATTTATTCACACTCACAATTTATTTCTCTTTGATCCACACACACTAAACTTTTGGCATCACAGCATGAGGATTGTTAAGCAGATTTCCATTTATTCAGAAACGAGTTTACGAATAACCACAACACTGTTCACTCATACATTTTTATATTATTAATAAACACATTATTCCTCCATCTCTCTATCTCTCTTTCTCTCTCTGTCTCTCCTAGGCTTTGGCATCATGTACTTTAATTTCTTTGTGAATTGTTTGCTTGCTATGTCAGTGAAACAACCCACGTGCATGTACTGGGAATGTAAAACATTTGATTTTGTAAGCAAAGCACTGTCTATGTAGTCATTTCTATAGATTTGGCTGTACTTGACTATCACCAGGTAGCGACCTTTCCTGTTGCTGTTCTTCTCATGTGCTAGTTGAAACACGCCCATACAAGTTTTACTCTTGATAAATTGCCTTGAAACGATCAGTATACAACGACGACTTTTCTTAATTGCTACGTTGATGTTTTCTTGAAAGGAAATCCCTAGCTCAAAATCTCTGTCGGGAATGATTAGTTTATAATGCATTGTGCCATTCTCAAGATCTGCGCAAAGTTTCTCTCTGACAAATTTACGTTGGTCATCGATATCTGAGTGATAGAACACGAACGCGTCATAGTTTTCGTATTTATGCACTTGCTCTAGCATGTGACCAAAATGAACACCAATGTGATTATACAGCACAATTGTTATTTGTTGTCGGTATCTGCACCCGACAAACAGCAGGACGCCAACAACAGCAATAGCACACGCAGTTCCAATGAGAATTCCTTTGAAATTTATAATGCAGTCATAATCCATCAGACTTTGTAAACCAGTGAAGCCACAAGTAACATTAGCAAAGTATGTTTTTGAAAATTTCAGATTTTTCAACCATCTTTGAAGACTGCAATCACACTGTAGTGGATTTTCATGTATTTGGATCGTGATCAGTGTTTTCTCCAATTTCCGTTCTTGCAAAACGTCTCGAATTTCCTTGCCAATTTCTTTTATTTTGTTGTTGTGCAGGTACAGTTCTCTCAAGTTTGTCATATCCCTGAAGACAGAATGACTCATTTGGCTGATATTGTTAAATGATACATCCAGAACAATAACTTGCTTCCAGTACTTTCTACTTTGTTTAAGTTCTTCTATCTCGTTTTTATTCAAGTATAATTTTAGATTTCCTGAAGGCATTTGATGAGGTAGATCAGTCAAGTGTTGACCAGTGCAGTTCACACTGGTGATTGATGTATTTGTATAATCTTTAATACACGAGCAGCCATCTGGACAATTTTGCCTCACGGTACATGTGGCGTAAAGTTCCGATTTATTCAGATTCATCAAACGTTTGCCTGTAAATTGTTCGCATGCGATGGAGGTCACATAATGCACTAAACATTTTAACAAGTCGGGTCCTTTTTTTTCAGAATGTTTTTGACATAGAACATCGCTTTGACACTTTTCACTGAATGACTGAGTTATTCGTTCATTTCCCCACTGACAAACACTCGCTTCATTTAGTATTCCGATTAGATAGTTGCACGTTGTTTCCCAAAATGAGTGGTAAAAAAGGTACACGTCGCAGTCACATTTCCATTTATGTCCTGTAAATAATGTCTGTATACTGTTTCCAAATGTTGCATCAATGTCAAAGAGGTCGATATATGTCACAGTGCGGTAAAGTGTAGTAAAAAGATCTTGGATCTTAAAGAGCAGTATTGTTTCATAGTTGATTTGACTTACGTTATTGTAAGACAAGTCGAGACATAACTTCGGTTGTTTCCCTTTGGAGCGCGCTGAATGTTTAATATCCCACTTGTAGGAATTGGAAAATGTCTTAATATTGTTGTAGGACACATTTAAATACCTAAATGTGTTCTTGTTGAGCATTAGGTACCACGAGTCCAGCTCTGTCAATTTATTGTGTGCCAAATTGATGCTTTCCAATTTTTGTAGATTTTGCCATGGAAATGCCTCTAGCGAAATACGCTTAATCTTGTTCCAAGCTAGGTCGACAGTTTTCAGTTCCCTAAACTCTCTAAAATCGCCACTGTGTAAGCTCTCTATCTTGTTCCTGGATAAATTTATATGTTGGACTCTTACGAAGCATTTGATATCCATAATGTTGCGAAAGCTGTTGTTTGATACATCTATGATGGTGATGTTTGCCAAGCTGGTGCACAATAGCCTTGTGCTTAACCCATCAAGACCAAGACTCGTGGCCTGAAAGCATTTCACGAGAGGCCGTATACTAGTCAATCCTTTCCATTCACTCTTGTCATTGCTTCGTATAACCACACAGTTGCAGCTTACTTCTGTGATAAGACACAGTAGTATCACAAAGATGTGCAAACACTCCATGTTGTTATCAGACTTCCAGTTGCGAGTAGCTAATGATTACACTCTGCTGGTGTCCAGTTCAGGTACTGCCTGTGCAATCAATGTTGATGTTACTTATCATGATAGTGCGATGTTTGAAAACCTAGATTAAGAATTTCAGTATTAAGTGTTTTCTGATAGCTAGTGCCCAATAGAATTCTGTCATTTTTTGCAAGATATGTCTCAAAATGGAGTAGGAGCAGCGAGCATTATGTCTGCACCTTCCTGCTACTTATAATCTCTACACCTTCCTGTTCCTTATAACCTCTACACCTTCCTGTTCCTTATAACCTCTACACTTTCCTGTCCATTATAATCTCTACACCTTCTTGTTCATTAAAGTCTTTATAACACTTGACAGATTTTCGTGTGGTGCTCTCAGCATGACATATTTTTTCAAAAAAGTGGCAAAAGCTTCAACAGAATTTTCCAGTTTGGTGTTTGAATTTTTAGAATCGTTTTAAATGTAATTTGTCCATTATGTCTCAGCTCGCTGATATGATGTTTTTGGTTTCTTGCTTACCTTGAGTTTCTCTAGCAATAGACAGCCTTTGTGAATTCGTTTCACTTTTCACCAAAAAAAAATTTTAGTCCTTCATTTTCAAGCAGTTATGGTCTACATTCCTGAATTTTCAACTGTAGGCTTTCAAACATCGCACAATCACATATCATCATGTGATTGATATTTTTGTGAAAATTGCCATTTTTGTTAAACATGAATTTCTAAAAAAGGGAAAATGCGGATGTGTTCAAGTTTTCTCTGAGCATTTTTGCTGTCAATTCACAAAGTGCCTAGTCTCATCAAAGGCTCTTTTTAAAACAACTCCCTTTGTTGTCACAAAACTTTTTTGAGACATGGTTCTCTGAGGGATAAACCATAAAAAGCCAGAAGTTCAGTGTTTTCTCTTAATAGTTCGTGTACTATTAGTTCGTGCGAGGCCCTTGAAACATGACGTTTGTCTCTAATAGTTCGTACAGTAGGAGTCCGAGGGAAAAATAGGTTGTACACATATTTGGGTCAGAAAAAATAATTCATTCATGTTTTTGGATAGATGAAATGGAAATTTGTATGCTTATAAAAGAACAGGAACGTAGTGGATTGCATACAGAAACAATGTGTGGCAGATGGCATCGCTGAAAACTGAGGTACTGAAGCTGGCGTTGTGTTTGAAGTTAGCGAACATGGGAAGAAAATAAAGTGACAAAGTGTTCAAGTTTATATTATATCAGTTTGGGCGTCCGCTGTATCTCCTAAACGTTCACAGGATTTTGATGAGGTTTGACCAATGTATTCCTATAAAGCTGACGACAGTTGACGACGAAACGACTTTCGGACATATCGGACTACCGGTGTGCCTCCTAGATTTACTGTGTCTTCAAAGGTTCTCAACGGATGTCCATAAAAATTGGCAGATAGGCATCTATTAGTGAGGTGACTCGAGCCATTTATTTCCGGATTCATTCAAGGTGTTTTGTGCCACCTATTGGCCATTTTTGTTGTTTTTAAGTTAGTTTTTGGCATCCGTTCCTCTGTCGACCAAATCACTCTAAAGATGATTGTGAAAATTAGCATGTAAGGGGACGGTTGACGATAACTTTCCGACAACTTTGGTTACTATGGCGCTTCCTGGTGACAGTTTTCTTGTGCCCCTGTCTGAATCTCCTAAGCCCTCTGCAGGATCTTTATTAAATATAGCATGTGTATTTATATGAAGGTAACAACGAAAGACGACTTTCTGACGAATCCGACGAACACTGTGCCCCTAGTGGCAATTTGAATTTTTCCGTTTTCCTGTTTCTGTGAAGTTCCTTGACAGATTTTTGTGAAATTAGGTAAGTGGCTTTCTTTTACAGAATCTATGACATTTTCTAGTTTTCAGACCGATTCAACGTATTTTGTGCCATCTAGTGGACTTTTTTACTGTTTTTTAGTCTGTTTTTGGCATACGCCCTCTGTCAACCAAATCACTTGTAGGATGATAGTGAACATTGGCATGTAATGTTCCTAATGTGAAGAGGAGGGCTGACGATTTTCCGTCGTCCTTGACAGCTGTGGTGCCTCCTAGCGGCAGTTTTTATGCTCATGGCTGTATCTCCTAAACCCTCCGGAGGATTTTATTAAATTTAGCAAGTGTATTTATATGAACTTGACAACAAACAATAACTTTCGGATGGATTCGACTTCCGATATGCCCCTAGTGGCAATTTTAGTTTTTTTTTAATCTTACCTCTGTATGTTCAAAGGTCCTCAACAGATTTTCATAAAATGTGGCAGATACGCATCTATTAGTGAGCTGACGCTATCCTCTGGATTTCCGTTTTATTCGTGGCATTTTGCACCACCTATTGGCCATTTTTACAACAAATACAAACTGGATGCAAATTTCTAGTTGAGTTCAATATTAGTCATCCTCTTTTCTCTAGTCCTAAGGTCTTCACTGGAGTTATTTACATTGTGTTTCAAAAATGTACACTGAACTTGTGTTACCTACCTTTTGACACTTCTAAGAATGGCTTTCCTACCAGTGTATGACATGAGTCCTCCAAGGCATTCATGACAGACCCAGAGCAGCAAGCAAAAGGTTATAAGTTCCTTTAATAATACCAATACATATTCTTTAATCAATTAAATGCAAAATGTTAAAGTTACAATGACAAAGTAAATTTATTAGTCATTCATTCTAGCAAGCTAGTTGTCCCCATGAAATTTTGTCAGATTTTTTTTAGTAATGTGTTATTAGTTGACCGTCTACCTCCCAACGCTAAGGAAAGAAATAACTATGCAGGAGTTGTGGCACAGCTTGTGGACGTCGTTGGACATCGAGGACTTTAGTTGCCCACACTGTAATAGTCTCAGTGGCCAGCTCACATGGTCATTAGTAAAACCGCCAAAATACCTTTGTATTCATATCTTACGAACCGCGACTAATGGTGAAAAAATCAACACAAAGATTTCCTCGTATGACCTCTCCGGCTACAAAATAAAAGCAGTCATTGAACACCATGGAAGAAACACGACGGGTGGTCATTACACATGCTGTGTTAAATCGTCAGCATGGGAATGGATAAATTTTGACGACTCTACAGTCACAAGTACATCCAAGCCTCCCCTGGATGCCTACATTGCAATATATGAATTATAAACCAACAAAGGAAATCAACATAAAAAATATGGCGCAATTTCAACATCAACGTCGCATATCACATCTGACGCAGCCAAGTCAAGTTATTTTTGAAATTCATCCTGGTACGGGAATTGGGGATAGTTAGGCCTATAAAAGATCTTTAACCCAGCCGCAGAGCGTCTAAAGCCGCGCACCGTACCAGTGACTGCTGGCAACTCATCGGAGACTCAACTTTAACATCCTTCGCCACAGAGATAACAACTCTTGGGCTGTCTCCGGTGAGTCCATTCTTTGTTGAATGATGTTTAGGTAAATTTAACTGCATCAAGACAAGCTAATGGTGTTTGATGTTGGTAAAATCAGGCTCTGTTTTAAAGTACCAAGTCAGTCCCAAAGTTTAAATCCTGACACAGCAATTTTTAAACTTGACTCATTGTGGCAAAATTCAAACTCATTACTGCGATGAGTCAAAACAGCCTCCTGTTCAGTAATCCTAAATAGCTTTGAAGACATATACCAGTTTTCAGATGGATTCGAAGTGTTTTGTGCCATCTAATGGCCATTTTTATGTTCCAAATAAACACCCATAGAAGCTCACCATTTGCGGTGCATTGTGGGCGCATTTCAATATTCCGCGTTGCTTTTGTCACTGTTTTTATCTCTAAGATATCTTCCAGATAAGTGCAATACTCGTGACGATACAAAAGATGCACTAAGGTTATAATTATGACCAGATAAAAACTAGTTATAATTATGGCTAGCTAAAAACTAGTTATAATTATGGCCAGCTAAAAGCTAGTTATAATTATGGCCAGCTAAAAGCTAGTTATAATTATGGCCAATTAAAAGTTAGTTATAATTATGGCCAGCTAACTGCTAAACATGTTTATTGTCCTCTTGGCACCAACTATGTGCTGCACTGATTTTTTTTACTTCAGATATTTCTGTTCCTAGGCATCACAAGAAAGGTGGTAATTACTCGCAGACAGCACAAAGCTTCATCATTGCATTCTAGTAGTTTCTAAACGGGTCATACGTATTTTTAGACAATCGTAATGTCGGCATTACATTCTGATGTAGCGAGTCTATCTAATTGCAATGTATGGAAAACATTTGTGCAATATCACGTGACCCTCTGTGCCTGTCTCTTACTTTGGACTGGGGATTCTCATTACTGTGACAAAAGAGGGATGCTTTTGAAATATAAACTTGTTATGGCTCTGAATGGAAGTCCTTGGCTGACTATGATCCTTGTAAGTGCCAGTTCCATCAACGTGACTGCACTGAAAAGTCATTTATAGTTATGGGATGCGATGTCACTGGTTGGGATGTAGCAACGAGCTAGATTCAAAATTATTTAGGTGCCATTTTTGAAAGGGTGGATTCTAGATTTTGGAAATAAACTGAAACAAGGTTGTTTCAGAGCACACTTCAGGAATGTACTTGATGTCTGTTTGCATTGAGGCTCATGTCCAAGTTTATGGATATGATGTCAAGCGATGTGGAGGTATATGGAGTCTTTGTTGTGGTGGTCTGTGACGCCACTTCTGGCAATGGCATTGAATAAATAATAGAAATGAAAAGTACTGTCCAAGCTTCTAGATGATGTTTGTTTTTAACCTGGGTCCATTTGCATAAAAGTTATACACTGGGTAGCAGTTATGATGTATTATCATAACTTATATTGCATTGCCATTGTTCAACAATGCATTTGGCACCATGCATAAACCCCAAGTTATGTAGAGGGTAAATTTTAAAATTTTATGCAACTTAGTCCTGTACTATTTAGACTTTAGTTTACAATGTGAAATTTGTTTTAACCAACAAATATAACCATAATGCAATTATTGATAATTTGCATGTGCATAGTTGTTATAACTTGTCCTGTACCAACAGTTTGAAATTATAATCTGCCGGTGTCCCTGCAGGGGCCTTTATTGAAGTGAAGAAGGAGGAGTGGGCTCTGGGAATAGAGAGCTGTCTCAAGTCCCTCATCCACTCTTACTGTTGCCATGACTACCATGATGAGCGCGCCCTACAGGAGATTCTGAGGAGACAGTACCCGGCCACCTTTAAACCGTCCATTATCGTTAACAATTTCAGGGTGAGAACTTTGAAATTCCTGTTTTGCCTGTCTTTGAGATGCTTTACTGATTAACAGTCCTAATGAGATTCCAACCACTTGCAATAAACTGATACTTGATGTTTTGTTAGTGAACCTAAACACATGCCCGTGTATCACATTACTGTCAAGGTGTTGTCTGTTGTTCTTTGTGCACTAAAGGTGTTCAGTAATTCATTTTATGATAGTGCAAAACTTCATTTTAAGAGAGGCAAATTTGATACCAGCTTGTTCATTAGGAAAATACTCTCTGCCACATTTTTGGAACACCTGTACTTAAAGCATGTTGAAGGTAATATGTTCAGGTAATATGACTATTACCTTAGGACATCCCTTTTCACACGATACCACGAGTCAAATGTTTCGATTTAGTTTTGTGAAGGCCTCAAAAATAGAGTCATGAAATAAGGCGTGTTAACACCTCTTGTTTATACTTTAGTCAGATTAGAGCTCATAAATCTTGGCTTAAAACACTGTTTCATTCTTATTTTATCTTACTTTGAAGTTGATTATTATTGACTGCTTGTGCTGAGTGTGAATTATTATCTCAACTTATAACTATGATAATTACAGAATGTAGAAACGGGTAAAACACTCCTCTAGTACACTGATGAACAGTCACACCCATGGAGAGTCACACCCATGAAGAGTCACACCCATGAAGAGTCGCACCCATTAAAGCTTGAAAGCTTCCAGATTTTGAAGTGCTTTTACCTGTTTCTACATTACGTAATTTTATCTGGTCTCAATATGTATCATTTATACAGAAATCATAGAAAGAATGATTGTATGGCTTGATGTGGTTTAAACTTTGTGAAACTGATCTTCAGATTTTAACTTGGTTTATTTTTTGTGATTTGTTTTTCAGACTGAAGTGTATGATGTTTCCAGATATGTAAGTTGGGTTTTGTATTTTGTTTTACATTCATTTGTTCACTAGCAGTAATTACATTTTGTGACAGATTTGTTTCTTTATGATAACAATTTAACTGATTTTAGTGGAAACTTTCATGACTATTTCTGTCTTGTCGGAACAATTCTGATTGCTAAAGACTCGTATTATAACCATTTTATCGCGTGTTTGTATTAAGTCAGTGCGAAATTTATTACACGCTTTTACTTGTAAAAGAAACTTTGTTATTTTCCTGAGCTTGTCTGTAACATTAATCTTTTGTGAAATTCTCAATGAAATGTTCTACTTTCAGAAAGCCCAGTCGAGATATCCCACAGTCTTTGACATGCTGAGTGTCCAAGAACCAGTTGTGATGAACACTCTGGTCAATGAGGTATGTATCCTTAACAAGGTGTACCTTGATGGATTTCTAAATCTTTGTTTCCTATGAAAATTTTATTGTGTTCCAAATGCTAGAATAAGAAACATGACTAAATATGCTGCTACTGTGTTTTGGTTCTGCTANGGTCTCGATATGTATCATTTATACAGAAATCGTAGAAAGGAATGATTGTATGGCTTGATGTGGTTTAAACTTTGTGAAACTGATCTTCAGATTTTAACTTGGTTTATTTTTTGTGATTTGTTTTTCAGACTGAAGTGTATGATGTTTCCCGATATGTAAGTTGGGTTTTGTATTTTGTTTTACATTCATTTGTTCACTAGCAGTAATTTGTATACATTTTGTGACACATTTGTTCCTTTAAGATAACAATTTAACTGATTTTAGTCGAAACTTTCATGACTATTTCTGTCTTGTCGGAACAATTCTGATTGCTAAAGACTCATATTATAACCATTTTAATGCATGTTTGTATTAAGTCAGTGCGAAATTTATTACATGCTTTTACTTGTAAAAGAAACTTTGTTATTTTCCTGAGCTTGTCTGTAACATTAACCTTTTGTGAAATTCTCAATGAAATGTTCTACTTTCAGAAAGCCCAGTCGAGATATCCCACAGTCTTTGACATGCTGAGTGTCCAAGAACCAGTTGTGATGAACACTCTGGTCAATGAGGTATGTATCCTTAACAAGGTGTACCTTGATGGATTTCTAAATCTTTGTTTCCTATGAAAATTTTATTGTGTTCCAAATGCTAGAATAAGAAACATGACTAAATATGCTGCTACTGTGTTTTGGTTCTGCTAATGACTACCCTGTATTTATTCACCTTTAACCTATACCCTGGAGGATAATTTCCTAAACTGGCATTTCATTTAATATTTTCATAAATATCGGCCTGTTTCTGTGATTTCTGAAATAAAACTACATGACCATGAAGGAACACTAATATGTGGTGTCTTTGTCATGAAAATGCTTTGACTTGTGAAGGAATTCATTCTGAGATCAATGACTACATCTGTTTAACCTTTTGTCAAGTTTCAATTGACCTACTTGCAACATGACAGTTAAGTCACATGATCCTCAGTTAATAACCTTGTCATAGTTTGACATGTTTTGACAAGTAACCACCTAGTCACTATCCTTAGAACATCCTTCCGAACAGCTCTGCTGGTCATTATCATGAACTTATTTTAACAAATACAAGAAAATGAAACACGGAGGATTCTCACTGCCATGCACGCGAACATTTAGGCCCATGTGCCTGTTTTTGAAGCTGCAGCTATATATACACATAGGCACATATATGTGAGATACTCGAGCATAACAAAAAGGGAGTTAATGAGTGGAGATAGACTTGTTTGTTACAAAGTTGTAAATGCTGATACGTATTCGATTTAACTATGAATCTTAAAGGTAAAATTCTCAAAACGAACAAATGTCAGAAAAATATGACATTCACAGCCTTTTTGGTGTTGATTGAAAATTGCTTCTAGTTTGATTTTGTTCTGGGATGTTGTTTATTTCTAGTCTAGGGTCCGTTTCTGTGGTCTACTGTAAATTTTGGGTTAAGGTGGCGTTTACTGTTTCTAATGGACTGCTATTTAGTTTCAAGTTATATAATAGTTATTGTGAATGTGTTGAGAGATATTTCGTCAACTTTTAAATTACTTTTTCAGAGAAGCATTGAAAGTATTGTTCTTATTGAGGAAAACGCTAACGCAAGAAATGTTATGAAAAATAACACACCACGCAACTGTACTCAGGTCAGTATTTAATGGTAAATTACTTCTGAAGCAATCAACTTTTCTCTCATATTACCATGTTTGTGGAATACTGGGCCACATTAAGGCTAATCACATGTAAGGCAATAGCAGGAATACATCTTGGTCTGTGCCAAGAATGCAGGTGCACTTTGGTTTTTGTAAGAAGACATCGGGGTCTATGCTAGGAGCGGATGTGGGCTGTGGTTCTTGTGTCATTTTCTTGCAACTGTGACTCAGCATCTGAAGTAACTGGTAGCCATTTTGTTATTGTTTGGCTTGTAAGGTCCTCTGCTTATTCAAGAAACATTTACCTAAACGTTGTTCAACACCGATGACACTTTCTGGGGCTTGAAAATTTTAAATAATAGGAAGTAATCCTGGATTTGAAAAGAAAAAAGACTACTAATAGATGACATCATCAATGATAGGTTAAAACTTGACTTTGTTGTGAGGTGGAGCACCCAAGCATCCCTTTGGGTTATCAAATGGGAACAAATAGGGACGTTGACTGACTGGAATTTGTGACGATCATTGCATACTGTATCCGTGGCTTTGCTGCTTTCTTTATAGGCATTCACCTTAACTGGGGACCAGATTATCAAGGAGCCGACATTCCGTTCTTACGCGTGCTACATGGATAAGGCAAAATACTTGGGCAAGAATCTGGATGGTCAGATGAGGTGATTCAAACAGTCTGTGTCAGGCTGTCAAGTTTGATGTCATTTATTTTCCCTACTTTACTGGTCTACTCTCAATAGTTCTTACGGTTTTCTTTTTTTTTAATTTATTGTTATTTTCCTTCATTTGAGAAATTACCTACTTTTTTCATTTTAGATATTAGTGCTTAGTGCTTAAAAACTTTAATACAGCCAAAGTAAAACGTTTGTTTCCACATCATGACAAGCAATTCCGCCCTTAGATTCATTTCCGCTTTGTAGCTGAAAATGGTGGATCGTGATGTGTCATAACAGCTTTGGGGTGATGGTTGAATGCTTAGTCAAACAATTCTGTTTTATAAGTTGTAGAAATGTCAAAATCCCAAGCTTACTTTCTGCTGACAAGATTGTACAATGAACATTCAGAGTGCTTTCTTGGTTTAATTCATAAAAGTGTTATATGTACTTTTAGGGCATGGATACTGTTTGGGGTGAATTTAGCATATTTTTCTTCAATGCTAATTGCTAAGTTTTTATTTTTCATCGAGTTATTACATCATTACAAGTTTTCAACTGTTTCCATATATAGTTAAGTTGAACTTTCGTCACATGCGTTTTGTCATCCTTTTGACAAAAAAGAAATCGCATTCTTCACTCATATATTGTTGAAAGTTGAATAAACTTGACTTCACTTATATTTGTTACACACGCGCTGAAATCATCTGATAATTGGCGTACTAACTTCTTGAACATCATTCTGAAAGGTCTTCATTTGATGATAGATTTTCGAGCAAAATTTTAATGGCACACCAACAGATTAACTTCTGCCATAGTCTTAACAGTTTGCACTGTTTATTCACTGATATTAATGTATACCAGGACGAAGGTAAAATTGGAAACCGTTCTGCTCACAACACTTGAATCGAGTGTAAACGTCGCAAGCTTATATGTTAAAATAACACGAGATATTGTCTGAAATTTTGTCGTTAAACTCTTCTGGTGTTGAAGCATAGACCCATTTCTTGTGGACGTGTATCATTTCTGAGTAAATAAGACTAAAAGCGTATCTTGTGTTGCCAGAGAACTTAAAGCAGAGAAAGCACGTGTGACGTCCCAAGTGTCACAACTGCAAAAAACGGCAAAAGAGGCGGAAGATACGGCAAGAAATAACCAGTTGCAAGGGAAGAAGTGTGTGGCACAAGTGATGAAGATTTCTGAACAAGAAAGTACACTGCAGGGGGTCAGTGGTCATTTGTTCACTAAAGTTGACAATAAGAAACATTTTTGAGGGTGATGCCCATGTATGGCTACTTCAAGTGCTGGTGAAACAAGTTCAAACTTCACTGAGTCTACTGTCTGTAAACACCAGTACAAAACCAATGGATGATTGCCTGAGTTGGCAACACCAAAAACTTGTTACTTGTTTGCGTACTGTGGTTCTCATTTTAGTTAAATCACACGATGTGGTGCTTTTCAACATACCCGACTGTGAGTTCAATTTGCCTGTATGATGTTATGTAATTACAGAAAATTATGGAACTGAAGACTATAGAAGACCCTGCCCCAGTAGATGTCTCCACTTTGGTAAGTGACTCACTAGAAACATTTAGCTTGTATTGATCATTCTTGGGTCTTGTGGAACATTCTGTTTGTGGTGCAGAAGTGCTTTTTTCAGGAGTTGTAATGATTTCTTTAGGAGTAGAAATGCCCTTTTCTCGAGTATAATGCCTTTTTTGCAAGGCGAAATTTTTTGCTTTTTTTCACGAGTATAAATGCCTTTTCACTAGTAGAATTGACTTTCGGGAGTAGAAGTGCCTGTGATATTCTCTACTTGGTCATTTATCCACGTTAACATCTTTATCGTTAGGAAGATGAACTGGAAGAGCTAAGACGTCAGATCCAAGCTGGTGAGGATAAGGTGAAACAACTGATGGAGATGCTGGGCCAACAGAGGGAGCAGTTCTCAGAGTCGGAACACATGTATGCAGAGGTTGACGAGAAGATAAAGGGCGTGGCTAGCAGTGTTGATCCTTTGAAGGTAATTACTTTCTGGCAGAGTATGATGGGCTGTCGCAGTTGGGGGTACTCAAGTCTGTAAGCGTAAAGTTAAACACTAACTTTTGTATGCTAAGACTATACAGCCACTGCATGATAGACTGGGTTCAAATGAACTGTCCTGTGAAGATGATATGTTACGAAAATGGATTTTTGTTGCTTCGCAATTTTTCACTATCACATCCACACATTGCATATCTCTTCATTCTTGTGGAGTCCGAACTGATGCGTGTGTATGCGAGGTTACATGTTATAAAACAGTTTTTATTGTCTGTGCGTTTTCGTGGCAGATAACGACTGATAAAGTAGCTTACAAAATGAGCTAATATATAGGATTGCTTTATTTGACTGTGTGACTGCAATTCTCATTGTTTAACCTTGTGTACATGTCTTAACATGATCCAGGAGTTTTTCTATTCTAGGAGGAACTTAATGCAGTCGAAGACAAGTTGGAAAATGTTAAGGCAACCAAGAAACATTATTCAGACAAGGTCAAAGAACAAGAAAAAAAAGTCAGCGCAGCCACTTCGTCTTATGAGAAATGCAGAGCTGATGTAGAGGTAAGTATTGACCGGACACTTGTAATGGCAACTTTACCCAGAAGAGTTAGCTACTGCAATCTTGTCTTTCACCGACTACTGGACCTAGTGTTCAAGGCTGTAATGATATTCACTATGAAAGTCATGGGACAGCTCCTGATGAAACAAAATAGTTTGACAATGAGAATCAAGAATGCTGTCGAGCGTGGATACTCGTGCACGTTATGCTTAGAAACAAGAAGACACCACATTTTTTCCCAGAGTATATATTGTATGAATGGAATTGAATTTTGAGGTTGTAGGTTACCTTGGTTATATTAATAAAAACAACCACGGTTTTAAATCGACTTGACATGTTACCAAGGACTGAATTTCTTGAATATTATTTTAAACATTCATACACCCATCAAACTAAATTTTTGAAATACTTGATGGTCCCAGTATCTTATTATTTGAACACATACGTGTGTTGGTCAACACATATGCGTGTTGGTCAACACATATGCATGTTGGTCAACATATACGTGTGTTGGTCAACACATACCTGTGTTGGTCAACACCAATGTGGTGTGCTTGTAAAACTCTAAGTTGTTCTGCATTTAGGACTCCACCAATAAAGTGATAGAAAAATTTGGTGATATGACGACTGATAAGCCTCGTCTGAAGCCTCTGCAGTACTACGAGAGTAAAATTCACCAGATTGGCAAACAGATAACGGCCAAGGAGCAAGAGTACGTTTACTTGTATTTTTAATCTACTGGTAATTTACTTGTCTTATAGACCAGAAATTTGTATCCAGTTGTATTAGTATAAAGTCTTGAAAATAGATGGAATCAGTTGTTAATAAAGTTGTGATGCTCAAGTTGTTATCGACATTATGTTGACAGTTGTCAATCACTCAGTTCGTTGTCGTCACTGGTGAAACAAGTGACTTTCATTTCCATTTGCTTTGAATTTGGCGCATTTTAGTCACTTAATCCTTTGTATGTTGGATGATACAAAACTGCCTCTCTCCCTGTTGTCTTCTGATTGCAGGATGTTCTTGACGTCACGGACTTTCACCTTCCCAACAGGGTTGTTGTATTTTGCGTAAATGATAACAGCATATGAAAAATGTCTCCTTTTAGGACGGGAAGTTCTGAAGAGATCACTAGGACGTACAATGAAAAAAGGGACGCATTCATTGAAGTGAAAAAAGAAATAAGCAAGTTCCAGAACTTCATTAAGGTAAGCATGTTGCAGTGTGTTACAAGGTGGCGTCACTGTGGATCACCTTTGAACTCTTGCCCTCTCTCAGGTATTTGTATCCCTTTACATGAGGTTGCTTCTTCAGTTTAGTGGTATGCTCCAATGTGTCTGATTGGTTGGCGTTCAACTTTTGTCAAATACCTGCAAACATTTCTAGATTTGGGACTGTTCCTTTACTTAAGGACTCAAAAATGTAACATAAGAAGCAGGGCTTGGAATTTTCCGCGGAAACGCGGATTTCTGCTTTTTTCAAATGTTCCGTCCGCGCATTTTATTATATTTCAGCGTAAAAAAAATCGGATTTGATATAAAATTTCCGCGGCAAATTCCTTTCTTACCGCGGCGTTGCCGACGACGTTCACCTCGAAAAGCGGAAGTTGCTCTTTATGTTTCGGAGGAACGTAAATTGTCAACATTGCCGGGGCATCTGGGATAGCGTGGTGGGATTTTCAATGGCGTCTCGTGTGATTGTAAACCGCGTTGACAAATACTACGGCTCTGCAGCCAAAAATGTGTGGGGGCTGGAGTGGAGGAGTGGATGGACGAGATAAAAAGACGCACAGACGCATGCTACTGATGGTGGTAACGTTTTTTTTTTTTTAGTCCTACCGATTTTTGTCGGTGAAAGGTTCACATCGACTATGACTATTTCAAGGCTGGGCCGTAAAAGTTTCCACGTTTTTTGTCATTGGTCATTCCAAGCCCTGAAGAAGATGACATTTTTCCTCTCGGTTAATTAAGAAAGCTTGAATCCATGGCCGTGTGCATTTCCAAACACACACGGGCATGTTGTTGAATTTCCCAGAATAATGTGAGAACTATTTTAATATCTGAAGTACACGAATTTTTATCATTGAATTGTTCATGGATTTAGGCAGAATGTTTCTAGAAATAACAGGTTATTTGATCAAAATGGAGCATTATATTGAACATGTTATGCCAAGATGCGTGTTGGCAGTAAAGAGTCTTCAATTTGGAATAAGAATAGTATTGCATTTCCTCAATACAAGTTTTTAGAAAACTTCTCATTAGCTTTGTAAAAGTCTACATTTTTTGATGTAGACTTATTTAAACCTTTATACCAATCTGTCATTTATTGGTGTCGTGTGGCCATGTCTTTCAATAAGATTATGCAAAAACGAAAGGCACATTCATATCAAAACATCGCATCAGTAACGTGGCCAACATTTCATTTGATAAAATATTGAAGATGAAATCTCAAAAATGGTTTATTTTTCATAAAAGCAATAAACGCCTTATCAATTGATATCCGCTTATGCAAAAGCAGGACGTTTTAAAAGCTATAATTCCTATCAGCATCTTGGAGAACAGTGCTTAAGACATAATGCGTGAAAGTTTCAAATGAATCCGTTCCGTCGTTCATTGTTCACATTTTTTTTACATTGCAAATATGTTCAAATAATCACTCGTGTTTGAAAACAGATGTCAACAGTGAAGTTGGTAATGGTCGGATATAATGCACCTAAAGTTTGAGGACCAGTTTTCTCCTCTGAATAATGGGCATCAAACTGGTTGTCAATATATGTGATCATGTTATATCCGATTATTGCCATGAAGTCAGCTGATCTGAATAGTTACACCCATTTTGTTTTTTTACTCATTTAGGTGACACCTTTCTACCAGTACCTCATTCTATCATAAATTTAATGACTTTAATTTACTTGTTGTTTATTTGACCACGATTTATGCTGCTTAGAAGTTTGCAAAGGACTACACAGTGATTGTATACATTTATTTGTATGTATGTATATATTGTTCATTTCTGTCCTTAGAAACTTAGTGACATCATGAAAGATCGCCAAAAGCAGTACTTTGATCTGCGACAGATTCTTGCTGTGCGGGCACGCTGGTTTTTCATAACCATGTTGAACAACCGGGGCTACACAGGGAAGATGTCTTTTGACCATCGCAAAGAAATCTTAGAACTCCAAGTAATGACGGGCATTGTGTTCAGTTTGTATGTGTGTTGGCTGGCTTTTGTTAACCACTAGAAGTGACCTGCAGCCACTGTGCACTTTATGCCAGAACAATTCTTCATTATGAACTGTTGCCACTTATTTTGGATGCACGTGATTTAGAGGATGCAAACTTAAAAGGAAACAAAATGGAATTTGTGAGTTTGAGCACAGTGTCGAGCTTAGAGTTAAATAGTTGAAGACTAAAATTTGGAGCTGCTATGAACTCTGCTTCGTCTGTAAAAAACTGTCTTCACCAGTCTTCACCTGAAAACATCCCTTATTAGTTCTTTGCTCAGATAAGAAGTGATTTCCATTCTTGTAAGAATTGGCAGACCAGACTCAATCACTCCTTTGATGTGGCAAGTCATTTTATGCCCTGCCTCAAGACACAATGAACTGTCAGTTCCTTCCAAGTCTACTAACTGCTACTTATCTGGCTAAGTTGAGATCAGTGTTACTAAGTGAAAAGCTAGTCTTCCGGTTGAGGGATCTTCATTTGGACGTGAATTCATAGCAGATTTAAGAAGAAATTTACTGCGCTCCTGCATAACGCACATGGGGCTGTGCAGTGTCACCTGTGGTTAACAAAAGCTTTATACGGGCTAACTCAGGTCTGTTTCTCCAATGTCTGTCGGTTGCCTAAGCACTCTTTTTCTGCAGAAATTGAATTGTGTCGAAGTGGAGTTGGAGGAAAAAATTCGCCAATTGCGTCGCTCCTTATGCAACCGTGTCAACCTGCACTTTGTGCCGAGGCTGCAAGAACTCAATTACTCTGGCTATCTCACCTTTGATCATGCAAGACAGGAACTTGACATACAAGTAATTAGCAGGGACTGCATGTTGCCCGCTCATGTTTTCAGGTGTTCTCAATTTGAGGCTCCTTTTGTTCCGCTGTTTGGTTCACAGAATCGTGAATCTTTTTGCGAAAGACCGTAAAAATGCTAGGCTCTTTTTGATTTGTACATTTCTTATCTTTATTTATGTCCTAATTTACTTCTTGTCTAATCTTTGAAAGCTAATTGTGAATGTATTTTTAACTTGTCTATCTTCACGATGTGCTAACCTCTGTCCCTGCATTTCTTAGTTTAATGTTTTGAACTCTTCACTCAAACTGTGGCTTTTCTGTGGGGATGCTCTACCTAAATTTGGTATAAATACCCCACCATGATAGTTAAGCAATAAAAAGCCCTGGTGTAAAGCCTTGTGGCCGATAATGTACCCTCTGGGCCAAAAATGTACCCTTTATAGCGACACATGCCCTTTTATCCAAGCAGCAAAAGTACCCCCAATCTTTTCTTATGACTTCGGTATGTTACTTCTGTACATTAATCATATACCCCTGTTATGTAGGTTCTCTGTACATTAATCATATACCCCTGTTATGTAGGTTCTCTGTACATTAATCATATACCCCTGTTATGTAGGTTCTCTGTACATTAATCAGATACCCCTGTTATGTAGGTTCTCTGTACATTAATCATATACCCCTGTTATGTAGGTTCTCTGTGCATTAATCATATACCCCTTTTATGTAGGTTCTCTGTACATTAATCATATACCCCTGTTATGTAGGTTCTCTGTGCATTAATCATATACCCCTGTTATGTAGGTTCTCTGTGCATTAATCATATACCCCTTTTATGTAGGTTCTCTGTACATTAATCATATGCCCCTTTTATGTAGGTTATCTGTGCATTAATCATATACCCTTGTTGTGTAGGTTCAGCCAACGTCTGGTCATGTTCAAGCAACCAATGACATGAGGTCACTGTCTGGCGGGGAACGTTCTTTTTCCACCGTGTGTTTTATCCTGTCACTATGGGAAGCCATGGAGTCACCCTTCAGATGCCTGGACGAGTTTGATGTCTATATGGTATGCACAGTTGAATAAATAAAGTTGAACCATGTTACAATGTATCTCCTGGGACTTACCTGGTGCAACCCAAGTTAGCTGTTTTCAGTAGATGAACTTGTGGAATAAAACATCTTAGCTGAGTGTTACGTGGTTTTACTGCATTGCTGAATGCATTCCAGTCAATTTAACCATCCATACTTGAAAATTGTATGCTTTTTAAGTGCCACGTGTGAGCGTGCGCATGTTTGCATGTATAGGTGTGTATATGGGGGTGGGCTACATTATGCCATCTTTCATGTCCGTCTGGTATCTGCTTTTGTTTCTCCAAAACGTACTGGATGGATGTTCGTGAAATTTTGCAGATGGTACATTCAAGTGAATTTTTGGATGGATCCAAGTACCGCTGTGACTGCTACTGGCGGTTTTATTTTGTTATTTTTGCCTCTTGCCCCTGTATCTTCAGAGTTCGTTGGCGGGTGTTCATGAAATTTGGCAAATCAGTACCTATTAAAGAGATAACAACTCTGTATCCTTTTTTGGATTTTGTGAACATGGGCCCTTTTGTTCACATTGCAAAGAGTGGAGCTGATGATGATTTCAGACAGCTTTGACTACTGCGGTGCCCCCTAGTTGCACTTTTGTTGTTTCTCCTAAACCTTTTGCAGGAAGTTTGCAATGATGGTGGCAACGTATGATGAGGACATTCAGACTGGTCTAACTACCGTTGTGCCCCTTTTGGCAATTTTAATTTTTTACATTAATCTTCGAAGTTTGTTGACAGATTTTCATAAAATTTGGCAAACGTGTTTCTATTAAAGAGATGATATCGTCTCCCCATTTTCGGATGGATTGGACATATAGTATGCCACCTAGTGGACATTTGTATTTTATTAGAGTTCACTTGATTTTTGGCGTCTGCCTTTCTATTGACATGTGTGATCCTACTGGAAGTGCTTGGCTGATGATGAGGTTTGGACAGGTTTGACATTTGTGGTGCCCTCTAGTGGCAATTTTTTAAGCTTTTACCTTAAATTCTGCCAAGATTCTTGATGGATCTTCGTTAACTTTATACGTGCTTCTATTGAGGAGAGTACTAGTGACATAGATTTTGGGACAAATTCGACTTCTAATAAAGTCCCTTTGTGACAATTTTTTTTTCTTTGCATTCGTTTTCATATCTGTCAAGGTCCTTAATGAATATTCATGAATTTTGGCAGATAAGTTACTTTCACATAGACGGTAGCTCCTGCTTTAAGTTATTTCACATGGATTTGACTTTTGTTGTGACCTCTAGTGGTGTTGTTATCGTTTTTGTTATTGTGTCTATATTCTTTGTGTCTTTGTCGCCCGCCTCCCTATACTCCAAACTTCTTGAAGAATCATGATGAAAGTTGTCGGTTGTGATCCTGTTCAAGAGAGCATTGCTGTTGTGCTTTTTTACGTTTACTGGCATTGCTCTCTATAGTGGGCATGAACACCATCAACCGTGATTTATCGATAACTGTGTGCCAATATATTAGTGCTTGCAGCTTGACAACAGCTAATTGGCGATTTGTTGTCACTTGTATGTAATGGTTCTGTTTCTGCAGGATATGGTGAATCGTCGTGTTTCCATGGAGATGATGTTGGAGGAGGCCCGTTCACAGCTCAACAGGCAGTTCATCTTCTTGACCCCTCTTGATATGACGTAAGTGCCGGGGACTTCCCGTGTTAAATTAGCGACATTCCAATCTCCAAATTTTCCACTATGCCTCAGTATCTGCCGAGCTCTTTTGTGTCCTTGTTTTCGCATAATTGGAGTTCCACTTGTTATTTGTTGGTGTCATAATCTTTACAAGTTTTTCTCAGCTGCATTATGTAGTTTGTCCTTCCAGTGCCAACAAAGTATTACTGCTGTGTTATTCACTGCAAACTCCAATGGGAGAAAATTGGATAAACTTGACAAATATACAAGGATGCCTAATGTTAAGTTGTTTGTCTTCCCGGCTTAAATCAACACGATCAACGACTAGGAAATGCAGAAAAAGTGGATTGAAAAAAGAAGTTCATCAGGCGGATTGTGAACTGAATAGAATCCCCTTTCTTGAAGATACCCTTTCGGTTTCCGAAATTACCAATTTGCTAAAAGGGCTACTTATAAGTTAAGATGTCTTCTCATAAGATATTGAAATCCAGTCACCTTCTTTAACATTGAATTCCAAGCTTGGACAATTGTATGATGCATTTTTTGTACATATTGCTGTGCGAGCTTGAATGAGATTGCTGGTCAGTGATATGATTCAAGGTGCTGTTCTTAAGTGAATTCTGTCGTGCAAAACTTATTTTCTTACCAAATAGTGATCAAAATTAAAAGTATTCCATGGTCTTTTGGCACATAACAATGTAGCTTGTGTAGTAGTCTCAACTGTACTAAACTAGCAAAGTGATGCAAATGTGTGAAACCTTGATTGTGGTTGGCCCAAAAAGGTTAAATAATGTTCAGGCTTGAATGATATTGGCCAAGCTTGAATAATATTGATCATACTTGAATAATGTTGTTTGGTTAATCTTGTTGATATTAATATTCAAGCTTGTTGACATATTCTAGGCTGTATTAAAGGGGATTTCACCCTAAAATGCTAGTCAGACCGTTACTGACACTCTCACTCAGGGTTGTAAACGATTCTGAGGTTGATCCTCTTAATTCCAAATTCGATCCCTTTAATGGTACAAATTCCATGCATGCGCCCCTTAACTCCACACATGCCAACAATCCGACATTTCCATAGGCCAAACTCCAGACCCAAACCTTGAGTGCGAGAGACTGTAGTTAAGGGGATAAAAGCTGGAATTTATAAGTGTGACCATGGAATTGTTTACACTGTCTGTAAATGGAATGACGGAATGCGCTATGTAAACGTTTTATTTGAATTACATTGCCATGTGATGTATACCATTCAGCAATTTGTTAATTGTTAGTGGAATTTTCATATCCTCTCACATTTTTGTATTGCAGTAAGATATTCATCATAACTGTGTGATGGTTTCATTGATAACATCATGTGATAGTGCAGGCAACTGCCAGTCTTACCTGCAATAAAATATTCACCATCACTGTTTGTGATCCTTCCATTGATAACGTGATATGATATTGCAGGCAACTACCAGTCTCACCAGCAATAAGAATCTTCAAGATGCCTGATCCTGACAGAGGACAAAGTGTCTTGACAAATGAACCGCAGTGAGAAGAATGGCAGCTTCTGATTGGCAATCTTACTGGTCACGTGATCAACGATTTATTAGCAGTTCTGTAGTTTATAACTTGGTTTGCATTGCATGGTCCACTAAGTATATCTGATGTAATGTAAAGGACTCGTTATGGTTTAAGTGAAACAAAACTTTATGTTGGAGTTGCTCAATCTAAAGGTGCTATGTTTATCCTGATATGATACCGAAGGGAGATCAGTGATATTGCGCTTGTAGCAGTTGAAGATGTGCAATTATAAAAGTGTCGTCCTCATTCGGAACGAAGAGAATAGCATGTTAAGATAATCTGTGTTTGAAAGGACAGTTGGCCCGAGTTTAGTGAAGACCAGTTAGTATACAGTGTCATATTCTTGTGCATTTTGAGCAGTCACTTAATTTTCTACACATTTGTCTACTTTTTAAAAAAAGATCTCAAATTATGTGCTTGCTTATAAAATGTATGCTGTGCTAACCAGCAGTGGTAGCAATGTAGGTTAATCCACCGTGTCTTTTTTGTCACATGAAAGCTTTGTTTTTCACAAAGAAAGTGGGTCTTGTAAATCTCTGTTTGCTCATACATTTTACTTGCATATTTTACTTGTTAATTTGCTATCATTGGTGTGTTTGGAATCTTTGTCTACTTTAATTATTAACCATTTCCTTATTAAAGGATGATAACTGGTATTTGGAAGCCAGGTTTACAACAAGGTCTTTCCTGGCGATTCTGAGCACCACCTGGCTGCAAGTAGTTGTTTTTCAAATGAACTTTTTAGACTTCAAACTTTGATGCATGTCATGCTTAAACTATTTATAGCTGTGAAATAGGTTTTTCCACATAGTAAAATGTTACTGCTGCCGAAGACCTTTAGACAAGTGTTATTGTGGCTTAATTATCTTATGGTGGGTAGTCGGGCATAATTTCTGCATAGAGATTATTACGAAATTAAGCCCAAATCATAACACTGGTGCCACAATGAAATTGATAATCAGCCACATCTTTTGTGTATCTAAGTTTGCCAAATTTGACATGTTCCAGTTTGGTGTGACATCTCTTCTGGGTGGCGTTGTATATATACACTTCGTGAAAAGCACATTTAAAGTGAATGTAGCCAGTTTTCAAAAGGGAAATAACCCTTTTTTCCAGGGTGAAATGGGGCATGTGATATCCAAACTATTTGAAGTTCGCAGTTTTTGTTACTTAGCAAGTGAACTTGGATTATTCTCCTTTTTAAAATGCATTTTACAGATATCCTTGGCACTGCGTGGCATTGTGAAAATAAGTGCACTGTTCATTATAATACATTTATTTTAGTAACAGCAAGTTTATCCATTTATTTTGTGCACCAATCAATGATTAGAAAACATCCGATTAAGTAACACAACCCTAACAACTGTCAATTACCTGCGAGTCACCCATGCCACCATCTCCTGTACCCAGGCACAATAAGCACATTATTTTTGTTTTGTTTTTTTCCTAAACATATCAGCTGCTTGCTCAACGAGATGCCCTGTACTTAGCTGTTGGATTTATACGACAAACACACTTCTCATGGTACTCCACACTTCTAATGGTACCCCATTCTGTTTCGTAACGTGGATACAACACCACGCAGAAGCAAGGACACAAATGAAGATAACCACATTGGTTTGGGATTTTAAACGTACAAAAGCGGCAAAGTGCATGAAACCTTTATTTCAATGCATCAGTACAAATAATTTACAACATAAATACTAAACGTATGATGAGATACAGAACCTTTTGAACAATGTGATCATAAATAAATTATGAATAGCACCGAGACATGAATAGAATTTCCCCTGTAATATTGATGAAAGGTTAGGGGAAGGTTGAACGAACCGGTAAAAGAGGAGTAGATTACAGGAGTTGGGTACATCAGATTGTTATGGCCTCTGGCAGTATTGTTCTCCCTCGGTTCAAATATGACCAAATATTGCCCTCTGTATAGGTCCATATTTGTACAGTATTGCTCTGGTAACCTGACAAATGCATGATATAGGTGATGGAAACGATGACAACTGGGTAGAGCTCTCTAGAAAAGCAAGACTTTGCAAGATATTGCCATGTATTTTCAATGAGAGCATGTGATCTTGGTTAGATTTTTCTTGACACAAGACAGCTATTGAACTCTACCTTGGTGTCTTGTTTAGTTTCTTTCCACTGACTAGTGATCAAAACAGTCTCAACAACATCTCTAGCAACATTAGACTGGGGTCACACCAGAATCATTCCGTTCAATGAGAGTAACACCAAAATCATGAATATCCACTGTTACAAACAGAAAATATACACTCACGCATAAGTTGGATCTAACCACACCAGCAGATTTCATCAAGTATGGAAAAATTAGACTTATCTGAAGAGTCGAGTGCACAAACTAGCATAACGGCCATACTGGATTTAATTAAAAATCTGACGTACATATACGACTCGTGCGAGATTTAAAGAAGTCAGAAACACCTAAGTGGGCAAGTCTTAACAATTATAAAAGACCATACTTTTCTACAACCTTCCAAGTGACACATTTAATACTGTAAGCTCTAAACACCTGAGCAAACAGACCTGCCAGGTTTCACAAAAAGATCTAATTGTAGACTTAATAATTATTCATATTAACATAATAAATACAAATCATAACTGACACAGATAAAAATATTTTCAAATGTACAAAAGTATTTTAATACAACATGATAGATTGTAAGCAAATTCATCAGGTGCCATCTTATAATTGCAAAAATAAAGAGAGACTGCAACTGAG
The DNA here is from genome assembly GCA_002633005.1 of Phoronis australis. NCBI lineage: Eukaryota > Metazoa > Phoronida > Phoronidae > Phoronis > Phoronis australis. Next base: position 864,188 of record NMRA01000081.1, read on the forward strand.
AGACAGAGGCACCAATCTTGAAACAAAGATTTTAACTCTTCACAGCCAACTGTTGAGAAGTGCAGTTCCCTGTACTTATTAAATATTGACAAAACAAGGGTGGAACTACTATAACAATTAAACATGATGAATAAAGAAACAGAAATAAGATTTGGGTAATGAGATACATAGGCCTACCTCGTCTGACATTTCGAATTCTGTTCCCAAATCAGACTCATTTTGAATTTGAGTCAAAACTTCAGTACCAGACAGAATAGAAGTCATTGTGCCAATTCTAGAAAACTCAAATTTCGTTCGGATTTATTTTTATTCAGAACTTGGCTAAGCATACACGAAGACAGATATCGCATATACATTCATGCAAAGACATCCGGGGCTATATAGTAACAACTTGAAACATAAGAACCATAGAGGCTTATCTGTCCTCAAGTCTGGTGTAGTCGCAGCTTCTACAGAAAATATTTTTCCAGCTTATAATCTTCAAAAATTTTTGAAGATTTCAAGACTTAGTAGACATTTAGCTAGTCTCTGAAAGTATATGGTATTTACCCAAAACTACAATCAAGTTCAATTTCCTAGGTTCTGATAATTTTGCAAACTACTGCACTTGTAAAATTCAAAGAAATAAATACATGATAATGCAATGCGACAGTGGCGACTATAAATGACGGTTGACTTCTGGTTGTTGTCCACAAAATGAGCATAGTTGAGAACTATTGACAGAAATGCATTAGTACCTAAAAGTCTATGAATTCAACGCATTTGAAACCATTTTAACTGACGTGTACCAAGTGAAAAAATTACAGAACAACTATGGTCTTCTCATCCCCATTCATCAGAAAGATTGGCATTAAGGACCTACTCCCATTCTGTCTAAAATTTTGGTTTTACCCACAACTAATTGACTAAATGCAGTGTAGACAAAATTGTCTTGCTTGTCGGAATATTTGGCAAAGTAAACACAAGTCTCATGCTTGCTACCATGGAGATATGCACATAATCTTTTTCTCAAACCATAAATTCTGCACATGGAAAAAAAGCCCTGCAGCTCAACAAAACTTTCATGAAACTTTGATTTGATGGCACATCAATCTGCTTTAGATATGGTTGTTTGTGGTATACAAACAAGTGATTCATATTATCTTTTTCACATATATCTACCGACTGTGTAATAAAGACAATAACACAGAATAATTATTGAGATCAACCAACATCCTATCTGTTTTACCTTACTCACCTGAAGCTGCTTCATAGCCAATGAAGCGAAAAGTCATGTTAACGCTAGGATGGCCACACACTGATATCGTAACTGCAAGTTTCTCATCTAATTTCAGTGGCTGCGAACATAAGTACTGTGTAAATCCATACAGATCTACCGATACTATACAGATTTTTCTTTATCTTCCGCTTTGACACCGTTGGCAGTCACTTTGTCATGAGGTTGCCCAGACAACGCTTTAATTGCTTCATTCACAGCAGCTACTTCCACTGCAAATGCCAGAGACTCCTGTTGGGCATCATCATAGTCTGAAGACACAGCTTCCAACTCAGTCTTGACTGTCACCCCCTCTGCTGGATGATCAGCCATTTTGTCACTGTTCTTTTCTCCCCCACCTTTCTGTAACTGATCACTCATTGAATTCGACGATGATAAACTTTTTAATAATGGGCGACGACCTCGGCTGGTTTCTATGACAATGCCCTCTAGAAACAAAAAATGAAGGACAACAGTAAAAGAGTGTTTTCAACAATATACATCCATAGAGAGCATTTAGGGGATTTCATGTGTGGCGCCGCTGTCGTTTTCAAATGCATTGTGGGGTGGAGGTCATTTCGAAAACATTTGGTGACATTACAGCCAACTTTTAAGATGATGCCTAAATCGCATTTTGCCATTACGAGATTTGACTTCATTGTAATCTGATGGTATGAAACTAGAGAATTTTTATGCAAAAGACTTGCTAATCCATGTATTTGATTTGATGCATTTTGAGGTTGGCTTTCAATCATTTATTTTCTATGATGGCTACCTTGACATATTCTCACTGTAATGTTGCAGTGGATCAGTGCTTCCAATTCTCGAGCATGTACGTGACAAGTGTTACTACCCATCATATTGTTTACATATCACCACCTTACCTATGAGCACCACCTTACCTATGAGCACCACCTTACCTATGAGCACCACCTTACCTATGATGTCACCATATATTCATCAGGTGACGACCACGGAGATGAATTCGTCCCACAACGCATTTTTGACAAACAGCAGCAGCATTGGAGATGAAATCAAACAAAGTGACCACTAACATCTGACAGCTGTTTTTACTGGACCCACACTGTTACATATTATCTTGCAATTCAACAATATGAGGGCCAAATATTTTTCATTGTACTTCTTTTAAAAGTTTGCAGAAAATGTTGACTCTTATACAAACAGACTGCAATTTTTGTAATTCCAAACCAGTTTTACGAGTACGAAAACCACATTTTGGGAGAAAGGTGTTATTCATTTTGATCCTGGCACCCTAAGAAAAATTGTGATTCAACTTGGTGCATATAAAACTTTCCAGAATAATCATAACACTAGTCACATTGTGTAGGTGAACCAAGGAACGGGAGAAGGCCAAACATTGACTGCGCAAACAGGGTAAGGCAGATATTTTGAATCTCCAGAGCAGAGTGGAATGTCCCCTCAAGACTGAAGCGTACCTTTCAAAGCGAGCTTTTTGATTTCTTTTCTCTTGTTAGAAAACCAGTTGGCGATAACATCAGCACACATTCTTCGGCCAGCTGAAAGTGATTTTCAGACACTTTAAAATCTTGAAACACATGGTGTATAAAGCTGAATATAGATAAAATTCTTACCACCTGCAATTTTAGCAGAAAATTGTTCAATGCCCCACTGGAGGCACCAAAGCACTCATACTCAGCTTCTGTAATGTCACGTCAACCGTGGGCAATAAAACTGTTTAACAACTTGGGATCTGGTGCAGTCATAATCTTACAAGAATAATCACAACAGCAGCGTCAATGAAGTAAGTTAGTCAAGAACCCGTAATCAGGGATAATCAAACATGTGCTCAGATTTAACTCCCAAATTTGATCTCCAGGTACCCGTTTCATGAAAACTGGTCTTAAGATTTTAAGACCAAAATCTTGTCTAAGATCAAGTTAAAACCGAGGATGAAATTTCAGACGACCATTTCACGAACACAAAGTCGGATTTTGGTCTTTGGTCTTAATTTAGACAGATAAGTTAGTTTTTGACAGAGGTGAGCACAAAATCTACATTTTTGGCACCTGTGACGAATTCACAAAATGAAGTGAGGCAGTGTGTAAATTAGGTTTCACGAATAATCTTGGTCTTGAAACTCTAAATGGGCAATGATTTACAACTGAGATCTCCTTTGCTTGAGAAGACTTTGATATGGCAGGAAGATATCATTTCACATGTTTCACTGCACTGAGTCTACGACCTATGCCGGTTCTCAAATTGATAGCAGACAATCTTCAATTAAGGACATTAGATTGCAAAAAATATCAACGAAATTTGTTCCTCTACAGTACTTACTATAGTACTTAATTTTGGTCATTTAGGTCATAAGTCCAAATGTTCAGCCTACTACGTAGCAGGCTAAGTTTTGGTTTTAGCTTAGACCGATTTTGGTCTTAACCTTGGTTTCAAGAAATTTTATGGAACGGGCAAAGACATTTTGGTCTTAACTTAGTCCGATTTCGATCTCAGTTAAGACAGAAACTGTCTCATGAAATGAGCCCTAGTTGTCTCTTGTTGCTTGGTATTCAAGTACTTCCTAGCACGATTCATTGTAACGGTACGAAACAATTCAATGAGCAACTCAAAATTAACATGGTGTCGCTAGTGAAATAACAATGAGGCTCGTAGCTATGCATGCACTGAAGTCACATGGGGCACTTATCTCTCCAACTTCCACCTGGTAGCGTGCATTTTCCCTTTTCAGTTTCCGTATACTGCAATTTTAGATAGTTTGAAATCATTGAATCTATGTTTTGACTACATATGTTGAAGACCTTTAACCAAAACACCTGCCTTGAATAGAGCTGCACTCTTTATTACACAGTTCTGCGAGCTGTTCCCGTCGCTCCGTGCTGGGGTAATTGTCCATAAGGAATTCATTTTCCAAGATGGCTACTTGAGATGAATTGAATGTGAAGCGTTCTCGTCTGCGATCTCTGTCATCCATCAGACTTGTACTTAAGTCTGGCACAACATGACAGCGATCCTTGGCCTGACCCAGCATGGTGTATGTGTACGGGTTTGTGGCTGCCTCTGAAGAACAAGACAAAACCTTGAAACTAAAGCTACACAATACAATCATGGGACTTTCAGGAAGCAATGACGACTGATCACGTGGGGCCTGTGACTCATATCGCCACCTAGATGTACCAGCAGTTACTTAGTCTTCGCAGTGGGTGGCACAGGGGAACAGTTTGACTTCGTGAAAAGATCTTTTTACATTGTATGTGATTAGACATTACGTGTTTTAAACAAAAGTTATAAAGTGCCTCCTCCTCGTCTAGAGGTCACTGGTACCACATGACCAGCCACCATGTTGCCATTTGAAATTCTCTCATAATTTAGAATCTACACTGAACTGCGTGTAACACCTATCTTATTGAACCAAAGTATTACATTGACAACCAGAATCAACTGCCATATCAACCAGCACTTACAGCTACACAATAAAGCTATATGAGTATGCTGAACATTATACCCAATTAGGTTTCACTCACAAGAGTATAACATTATCAACTGCTGCCCTGGAATCTCATTAAATATAGATTTAAGTAAACACCATCTGTGTATTCCCCTTTTACCTGGATTTTTCTGACACCACAGGTACCACTTGTAAACTCTGTTTCTACTAGACTCTGACATCTCGAAAAAGTCTCCACGGAAAAAACGACTGACATATGACTGACTAATACCTGAAAAAATACAAAACAGTTTATAATAGCATACTTAAAATAGTAACAGGAAAAAGTATTTTGATAATCTACAAATAAAATGTTTTAACGGCCATACATATTCATTGTGCACATGTCAACACACGCTTGGGTCTAATCTTTTTTTCCAGAAATCGAAAATATTTTTGGCATTTTCCATTCTACTTGAATATGAAATCAAAATAATTGTCTATAATTGTGTGCTCGAGTATATTTTGCACTTGATGCCCCCAGCATTAATGCTGAATCCGACTTTATATCTCGAATCTTTGGGTCATCAAGTACAAATATGTACTGGATACCCATCTGTGTAAACCATAATATACTCAAGAACAGAATAATGGATAATTATCTTGAGATAGTACTAAAGAAGAACAGAAAATGCAAAAAAAATTTTTCGAATTTGATTTCGAGTAAAAAGATTAGATCCTGGGCCTAGATTATCACACATGTATACCAATACTACAACATCCTATTGAGAAATCATTTCATCAGGGAATGTCACAAGACCGAAGGATATTGTAGAAGTATCTGCATGTGTGTGTGTGTGTGTGTGTGCATGTGTGTGTGTGCGTGTGTGTGTGTGCGTGTGTGCGTGCGTGCATGCGCGCGCGTGTGTGCTTGATACCCTATTAATCCCACATAAACGAACTCCTCTGTGTCACAGTGATGTCTTGTGGTCGTGTCTTTTGGTGTGTTGCTATATGATGTCATATCTATGTTAAGCGTACCCGTGCTATGCTAACGAGAGAAGACAGTTAAGAAATGCTGACAGCAAATCGTTTCGGTAAAAAATAACCACTACTTTGTTTTACTTTTCTAGAGACATCTTAGTTCTCAGCATAAATATATTTTATGGAATCATTATAAACTCGTTTTGTTTGACTTGAAATGGACTTGGACCAGATTATGTTGGGGCCCTATCCACTAATTGACTTGTTTCTGATGACCCAGATTAAAAATGGTAGCGCATTGATCACCATGTGTCAAAATTTTCATTGGCAAATGTTGGTTGTTTTTAGGGGAGTTAAACTATTTCTAGGAATTATCCCCCCATACTGTTGTGTTATTTATTGTTCGCATCGACCACAGTCTGCTTCAGTCACTCAGCAGTCTATAGATGGTTACATGCTGATGCAGTGTTTTGTCTCAATTCACATTAGAACACTGTTAAGTCAGCTGTTTTAGTCTCATTACTGAAATTAGTGGTTTAAGACTTGACTTACTTAAATCAATTCAAAGTATGCAAAACTTGCCCATTTCAGAAATTACTGTAGTTAGAAAACTGAGATGAGAAAGCACAAAGTGGGAAAAATATCGTTACTGCTATGAACTAAATTTAATTTGGCCTGCAACATTTGCAGTGTTTTATCATCGAAGATACATTTCCAAGAAAAGACTTCATTGTTATAGTTGCATTAAATGTAATTACCACTGAGAAGCAGAGACATCTGTTGATAGAAACATAAACCAGAGTACCTGCAGCAGACGCAATATGATGCTGACGTATGGAATGCTTGGCGGCAAACTCACGGATATCTTCCACCAAGTTCTCCTCGGGTTTTGTGCTGCGAACAACAAACGCATCAAGGTAAACAAATAGTAACACAAAGACTCCAAACTTATTCTGGGCTTGCTGGGCAAAACTAAAAACATAAATAACAATGAAAGTCTCAACAACATGAGAGAGCTGAAGCATGTTGGGGAGTGCACAGTGCCAATGACAAGGCCCTCACCTGCTGGAGCTAGTGCTACCAATGAAAATATATGTAGGATCATTCTCTACACCCACCAACCAACATAACAGTAGATGCGATACTTTGTGAAGAAAAGTCAACACCTATCTAAATCAAGTTCAGGGTCTTGTTCCATAAAACTTTTCTGCCTTAACTTTGACCAAAATCATGCTACCTTAAGACCAAACTGACTTAGCCCAGTTTCACAAAATTTTTTTAAAACCAAACGCAAAGAGTTATGCGTACGAAGATAGTACAACTATCAAACAATCCACATGGGCCGTGTCGAAAAATGTGTCAGGTGGCGTGAAACCCAAAAGCGGGTAGGCCAGAAAATACGATGAGGCAAATGGAGAGCCATAATGCTCAGCGCCGGTGAAACCGGGCAACGTGTGGCCTGCCGAGTCACACAGAGTCGGTGAGCTCGGTCGTCCAAAACTTCCAAGATGATATAAGGATAAGAAGAATATGCTCAGTAGCAAAGAGTTATGCAACTGAGCGTGGTCGCGGTGTAACTTGCGCGAATAAAACCTCCCAAAGGAAAAAACACGTCTTCCTCTAGAAGGTAAGTGCGTGGAATGGTCCGCTTTGCGCATGTCCGTATCTCATGGTAGTACTCGGGGGAATTCTGGGAGGAATAAAATTAAGATCCAAAATCGGTCTAAGCTAACACCGAAAGTTAGCCTGCTACAGAGTACAGGCTTAAGATTGGACTTTTGATCTAAATGGCCAAAATTTATGACTACCATCATTGTAAACTGTTGAGGAAAAAATTTCGTTGATACTTTTCACAATCTAAAGTCTCTAAACAGTGTCAAATTGAATATCGTCTGCTTTTGATACAAGAACCGGCAAAGGCCACAGAGACAATGCATTACAACTTACTGGCACACATGAAATGATATTTTCACTCGTACTAGGGTATTCTTATTGTAAATAAATCCCCACTTTCAAGGCCAAGATCATTTTTGAAACCATACCTTGCTCAGTTTTTGAATTCACAACAGGTGGTGAAAGTGTAGTTTATATGCTCATGCACCTACGTCAAAATTTGACTTAATTTCTGTCAAAGTGCAGACCAAAACAGTCTTTTGAATTTTTGTCTTTAATCTTAACTCAACCCCATTTTCGGTCTTAACATACACTAATGTTTGGTCTTAAGTCATAAGTCTTAATTCAGTTTCCATGAAACTGTCCCCTGCTTCTTATACTAAAAAGGCTATCATCTCACTCGACTCTCCACCAATAAAACCAATTTTTCATTTAGACCACTTACCGATATTAAATAGTTCTTAATTATTCCTTGATCAAATTGGAAGTGATTTCAAGGCATTGAAAGAACTGGCGGTTTATTATTACTCAAGACCAGGCTCTGAAATTAGGCTCATGGCAGTGAATGTCTTCTGAAGGATTAACTACCAGTTCTTTGAAAATCTAGAAATTACTTCCCATCTGAAAAAGACGAGACCAATTTCAAAAATTCACTTCTTGGCAGGAAAGTGGACTTACTGTTGCTTTAAAATTAATAATGAAAATCTGTTACTGATTTTATCAGTTTCGACATTAATTCCTAAAATACAGTGTTATTAAGAAAAGCATTAAGGGGTGAAACATGGTTATAAGTCAAAACACGGTGTATGGTATTCCAGACACTTTGAATGCAAGATATCACAATTTACCTTAAATATGTCAACAGTTCTTCATTAGACACAATCTCAATATTCACATCACTTGTACTGCCATTTGACTCCTCTGCAAAGGCAGTACTGTGCGACCTCTTTGGAGTGGAAGACTTTCGAAAGCAAAGATCCATCGGAGCCGTTGATTGTGAACTGTGGCCATTAGTGATGATGGCCTCATCTGATTCAGGCTGACACGAGCCATTCGCAATAGGAAATCTGTTGACGGGAATGGAGTAGACGGGTCCTAGTTCCACATCCAGCCGCTGGAGGGAGTCGAAGGCATGAATCAGCTGTTGCCGAGTGATGCCACTATTTTTGAGACGGCGGATGAGTTCTATCTGTTCAACAGTGAACACAGGCAGCGATGTCATTCTTCCGAATTTCTGAAACAAATAATGCACTAATTTTTGAAACACAAGAATGGAAAGAGGAAAAAATACCCTAAACACATGCCTTCAACTGTATGAAAGTGTCGTTAAAAATCTTAATTGTAGCAACTAAATTTTAAATGCCACTCTCAGAGAGTCGGTAAAGTTTAATCATCAGTTGAAAAATAAAATAAACTTGACCGGTCACTATCAAAGTTGTTGGAAGTAAGGGCAAATTTGACCTCACTCTTTTGTCTGAAAAATACCTGAGACCCATTTTATTATTGTAATTCTAGTCATAGCTTACACAGTTACAAGCACGTACAGTCAGCGTCCCACCATCCGACTCATTTTAGTTCGGAATCACTTTGCAGATAATTTATTACATATTCGAACAACTTTGAAGGAATAAGTAAAATTATCTCACAGTTATCAACGGTTGTTCTTGGTTTATCCATAAAATTCTAGAAATGGAATGTTAACTTGAATCACGGATGGCGGAGGTTGTGCCATACATGCGCGGGAGTTCTTTGTATTCGTTTGTTCTGATATTTCTTGCTATGGAATATAGCAGTGTTCTCCACAACAGAAAATTCAAACTCCACTGGAGCTACTATCACCAAAAATTTCTTTAGAACAAATTCTGTCTATATTTTTGGAATATCTTGTAGTCCAATGACCTCAAACATTGTCAAACAAAGGATCATCTACTTGCGATTCAGTGATTCAGGAAGCCATCCGTGGGCACTACCACTGCCTAGCAGGTAGGCATAACGATAAGCCATCTAGACATACCACAATAATTTTGTAAGTTTAAAATTTCTTTCAAACATGTCCTATGATCAAGCACCAATACAATACCAAAATCATAGAGCTAGGACAAATGATAAAAATATATATTTTAACACCAGGCCAATGGGAAAAGTGTTGCTTTCCTTAAGGTTTCCTAAATGTTTTCGCAACTCTGCCATTTTTCAACCAAACTGCATAAAAGTTGTATGATTAGAAAGTGTTTCATCATTTCTTGATGGTGTATGATTATATCAAAAGCAAAAGACAAATGACTTACTTCATAAATAATTATCATTTTGTACATCAGACAGATTTAAAAAATGTTTAAATTCTAAAAACCAAGGGTATTACAAAAGTGCAAAAAATAAGACGGTAATAATGAAACCCTTCATGTACTAATTGGCTGACTAATTTACTAATTAGTCAACTAATTTACTTGTAATGTCAATTAACTTTGGGTGTAAAAGTTACATCACAAGAAAATGAACCAGATGTTATATAAATAAAGTAAATAAACAAGTGGGGGATAGTTTCAATCATTCAAAAGATCACTTTCCGATAGAGACAAACATTTTAGAATATGGATCCCTCACAGCTGCGTGAAAAGTTTAGCCTGGCATTCATCCAAAATTATACGTCTTTATATATTATAATTAATTGGACCTTTGGTGCTGTTTGATACTATTACATTCTTCAGTAAAAATTCAGGATGCACGTGACATTTAGAAAACCAATTACTCAACCTATCCGAAATATGCAGATAAGGGTTTTCTGTTGGATCAGAAATGGTCAAACATCGTGTAGCTCTGAAACATACCGTGGATAGCTCAGTACATTGGAAAGTAAACTTAGTGACATTGATACGTGTCATGCGTTACTGTAAACAAAGAGAAATTAGTACAAAGTGGACTGGAAAATAACAATATTCATATAATTATGATACGTCAAAAAGTGGGACATTTTAAGGCTGTGACAGGATGCCAGTAAAAAATTCAAAAAGTGGAACAGTTCGCCAAGAGTGAAACAATCAGCAAATGGAATGTACGCTATCAGTAACACAAAGTCTTGGATTGGATTCTTTTACAAGGTAAACTATTCACTTTTTAATTTTATTTCATGGGTATGAGTAAGTACCACGAATTAACATTATATCTGGGCAATAGGTAAATATTGCACAAATTATTATAGAAACAATAGAAAACAGCAATAACATATACATGCACATATACACATACCACATTATAACTACGCCAATAAATACATAAGTAGCTTTTTGAAAGTTACCTAAACGCACCCGTTACTTGGGCTTAAACTTTTATTTGTAATTGCATAACAAACACTAACAAAAATATGTCACATATTTTCGTAAAGTAATGTAACGTCATTTTAAAGGCAAAGGCAACCTATTTTTCATGTCATTGCTACCAAAAATAATGTTCGTTGATTATCCCACACATATTTTTCAGTTAATTACAGCTTCTTAGTAATTTAAGCAATTACTCGCCCTCTACTCCGGAAGTGACGTTTTGGGGGGCAAGAATTTCGCGCCAATTTATTTTCATATAGCCTGACTGTCAGAACTGTTGAGTTAGTCATTGTTCTATCTCGATTGTGATAAGTTCGGTCGTCATTTTCTTTTGTTTACGAATCAGTCAACATGCCACACTGTTGCTGCGTACCGGGACGTACTCATTATCATCTCACAGACACAGGAACAACTGTCCCACTTGCCCGAGAGTCCTGCGACACACTCCCACTGAATAGTGACCTGAGCACACAAAGTGCTTACATCCCGCCGTGTGACTCCCCTGCCACACACCTGGCACCTTCTTAATAGCTCCAATACTTAAGACCAGTCCACAATAAACTTATCAAAGTTTGGCTCACCGATCTGTTCATTGAATGACCAACTGGCCTGTTCACTGGGTATCAAAATGGGCCTGTATTCACACCCACTACTCAACATCGCAGCAGGGCTGCTTATAGGCTCTGAGCAATAATGAGTACATCCCGGTACGCAGCAACAGCGTGGCATATTGACTGACTTGTAAACAACACCAAACAACGACCGAACTTATCACCATCGAGGTAGAGCAATGACTGACTCGACAGCTCTCATAGTCAGACTATATGAAAAGAAATTAGTGCGAAATTCTTGCCTCCCAAAAATGTCACTTCCAGAGTAGAAAACGAATAATTAATTAGATAACAAAAAGCTGTAATTAAGTAAAAAATATGTCTGGGATAATCAACGAACCTTATTTTTGGAAATAATTCCATGAAAAAGGTTGCCTTCGCCTTAAACATCCTGTAGTTTGATAGGCTATTGAAAGTGGCTTGCAGACTGGAGCTGCAAAATATCAGAGGCCAGAATATTCCCAGCATCTAGCCAGGCGCACGGGTCAGTGCATTAGAAGAATGACCAGTATTATTGACAGGTTTGTTGACTAATTTTGCCGGGAAATCGCGTCTTGTCTAGAACCGCACAAGAGTCTTGCTTAATGAGTCCAAATTAAACAACAAGAGCAACGCGGAGCGTTGAAATGCGCCCACAATTGCACCGCATACGGTATCCTTCTAGGGTTGTTTATTGGTACCATAAAGTGGCCAGTAGAGGGCATACTTTGCAAAATGGAAAGGCATGGTCATTGTCTCCTCAATAGGCTAGGGGCAAAATGTGAGTAATCTTCATAATACAAGCACATCCTATACACCAGTTGCTTAAAGCACCACAGAAACATAGAATTAAAAACAAATTTACCAACATACGAGATTAGCACAGCATTA
>NMRA01000081.1:876621-921707 GCA_002633005.1 Phoronis australis
ATATAGCAATTGTTAAGTCAACCATACTGTCACCTAGGTCAATTATTGCTTTCAGAAGTGCAAGCCAATATACCAAAATTATCACATTTTGCAGCTTTACTCAAAAAACACCTCTAAACGGCTGGTAGTGTTTAACACAAGGCAAACACAAAATGTTGTATTACCAATATGGTACAAGTAATTTCACAAAAAAAACAATTTAGATTCATAATAATGGAAGTGTTTACTACAGTCTAATGCCCGTAATTGAATAATTCCCTGAGAAGAATAATTATTCACAAGTTTTTACAGCTGCTTGTGTCCTCCCACCCAACTTCATATTACCACAGTTATGGTGAAGAGTAGTACACTTTTCCAAGCTGTTACTCTCCAATTTTATCAAATATGCAGACCGTCAGAAAGAAAAGGCAATTTTGCACCAGGATAGTATGTACTGTAGACTATTTGGATGTTGTCAATGATGTTTAAAAAGCTCATAATTTTTATATATGCAGACTTATATGACAAGCGCTAATCCCGTGCCACGTTTGATGAACTGTCTTTAAGGAGCAGCTAGTGTGGCCTAGTGGTTTGTGGTCCTGACTCTCGTTTGGGAGACCAGGGTTCAAATCCTGGCTTCATGGCAGCTAGGCAACACCTAGTCCCTCGGTTGGCCGGTTACGGGCTACAAGACTTCCCATCGCTTCCTGTACGAATTTCGTCCCCTATATTTTAAACAGGCGGTAGGCCAAATCCTGCCACCGATTAGGAATTTTCACTTCGTCAAAAATACATTCTACACTCAAAACTATCACTTAAAATGAGCTTACTTTCTTCAGTGATAATTTCTGCTTCTACACATATCTTCGATGAAGCATAGCTATGAGAATTAAGGTGACTTTGGATAAGAATTCCAATTCCACTTTTTGGTCACCATTAACTTTTTCACTGCGCGCGATAACCCGGCCCAAAATATTTCAACTGAGTCGCGTGAGTTAGGCGAAGGCTAGCGCGAGACAGCAAAGCACATGACACTTGCAAAATAGCATTGGAAGATATCAGGTGGAATTTGAGTTTTTGTGTCCCTTGGACTTTTTGTTCGTTAACAGGCATGATTTCTCGTAACTTCCTCAAAATGGCACCCGGTGAGAGAAACTCAAGCAAAACGCCACAGATTTTCATGGATATATTTGTTCAAGTACACTAAATTGTATTCAGTCATGGTATGTGTTAATTATAACTCAATCATGTGCACATGTTTCATTCGATTTTATTTACTAGGCTGCATTTTGAAATGCGTAACTTTTTATGGGGAAGTACTATCACCCCTGTATGCCTGTGGCATCCAGGATGATGTAATTGCAAGGCAGTTAGACCGGCAATAGTCATAGAGCAATTAATTTCACGAAGTGTTTCCCACTCCTCTGCCTCTGGGCTCAGTCTTAGTACGTAGGCTAAGGGGTGCATGGGAACCTGGTTAATGCAAAAGTGAATTCTGGGGGTCTGCTAAAATGCGTGTAAATAATTCGGACTGCCTTAGCCTAGACCGACTTTACAATCACAATGGTGTACTGAAGTGTACAAGCGGCAGTGTACACTCTTAAATCCCCTAGAAATCAGCACAACAGTCTTGGTCTTCAACTTGTAGGCTAAATGCTAAGTCAAAATCGACAGACGACACCAAATTTGCATCTAGAATTTAACATGTTCAGAAGGACTAATACCATAACAGAGTAACTAGAGAGAGCTGAAAAGATCATTTTAATTAAGTTAGTAAAAATCAGCAACAAAGGTCCGCCATTTTGGTTATAAATTAGTAAATGACTAGGTTAAACAAGTTAACAAATTAAGCGAATAACAAAGACAGTGCAATGCTCACTTCAGTAGAAGTTTGTTAGTAATTAGGTAAGTAATCTTCAGTAAGACTTAACAAAACTGTTACCACTTTACGGAACAAGACACTTAAAAGTAAAAAAATTATTTTTTCTTCTGCAACGTGAACTTACCGCAACGCGTGCCGCTAAAGTTAATGTTTATCCCAATGCATTATGGGAAGCCTTTCCTTCAGAGGGAGTGAGCACAACAGCAAAAAGGTGTTGATGAATGTGTATAGTTTATCAGTTCAGTTAGAGTGATTGAAAATAAAATCAGTTTAGAGGTAAGAAATAGGTCAATTCTAAGATTTTTAAAATATGACAAAACATTATTTTCTTGTATATGTTGCCAACAGTAGGTTTTACAGTCTACGCTGGGAGGGTATTTCCACGGCAAGTCAATGCTTGTTTGTTTAGCCATTGATATCTTTTTATTGACTGTGTTTGGTTTCCATGCACAGAGCCGTTGTGCCTTGTTCAACTACCGTTGATTGATAAGTGCAACAACTGAACCTGGCCAAACGACCTGCCGATAACCAGCATGGTGTCTTGTCAGTCCTAAAGATATTATGACCATCATGAGCCAAAATGAAGTGGGAACCGGCTCAGAGACACCTGGAGGGGACCAGAACGTGAATTATAAAGTGGCTGGTGAACAGGTGACTGGGATTAAGCAGGAGTCAGATGAGAGAGGCCAAGGGGATCACTTGCCTGGGGAGAAGATGGATAATGAGAAGGCAGTTGAGATGGATAAATCAGACGGTGTCGAGGCCGAGAATGTCAAGAATCAACAGTCGAACATCATAAATGTAGACATTAAAGAAAAGAGTCTGATGGAGAAATCGCATAACGACATTAACCACATGGATTCAGTTTCTAATGCCAAAGATGAATTGCAGCATAATGATCAGCTGGTTACAGCTGTGGAGAATGAGGTGAACAACTCGGAGAACAACAATAAGTTGGCTCCTGTCGCCAAGCAGAAAAAGATAAAAAAGGGAATATTTGTTTCCTATTCACCGGACGCAGGGTTTCTGGAAAGGAAATTTGTGGTTGAAACCGTTCGGCAGTTGAAGGAGAATAACCTTGCTGAGGACATCTGGTTTGACAAGGATGAAAAGTGTACAGACAGTTCTGTTTGGTTTTCAATGCGAATGGAAGCAATGGAAAGATGCCGTGCTGCCATTATTGTAGCGTCTGATAGTTATTTCATGTGCCCAGTCTCTGTATATGAAGGGAAAGCTTTACTGGAACGACAGCTCACCGACAGAAACTCTGCCCGAGTATTTCTGGTTCTGTTCAGTAAACTTGAAGAAACTGAGATTCCCAAACATTTTGAACATTTAACAGAGAGTATGGTCGACTTAAGTGGACCATTGCATTGTAGGAAAAGTCTTGCTGAAAAAACCTCTGTTGTGGTTGGCTCTCTGATGGAAGAGTTGGACAAATACGCATCAATACACATACCACCAGCACCTTCTAACCCACCTGATACTGAGTTCACTGGTGAATACAAAAAGAAAAAAATATGCCAGTGGAATGCCAATGATCTTCAAGAATGGCTGTTTAAATTAGGAATCAAAGAGTTTTATCGGCAAAGTTTAGCGGAAAACATGGTGGATGGGTTTCTGTTGATGTCCATGACTGACCAAGACATGAACCATCACCTGGGTGTTGATAGCCGGGTTGTACGGAAGAAAATTATGCAGCAGATACTGACGACTCTTGACAAGGAGCACAAGGTGGCTGACAACTGGCATTTGCGAGCTCGTACACAGCGAGCGCGACCAAATTCTGTTTACTTGATCTATGATCCAGCTGATGTGAGACTTGCTCAAAATCTGAAGGTTGACTTGCAGAGAAAAGGCCTCCAGGTAATACCTCCATGACATTTAAGGTGCTTTTTGTAAATACAAAATTATGCACTACAATGTATTTCGTTAAAGGTCAGTTTTACACATACATGCAAGATTTGCAATAGAATTTCCCTTAAAAAATTCAAAAATGATTTTGAAATCCATTGTCACAAATTATACATTTTTCTTTGGGTACTGTGAGAAATTTAAATATTCTTTACATACATTCCCAAGAAACTTTGCCTGGTTGTGACAGTTGTCCTGAAACCAGAGCTGTGAAATGCTTTGTTTAACATAATTTTGTGTGACTTTAATGCTAAGTTCTACCTTTAATTATAGTTACCTACTGCAAACTACAGATGGCTCTCTCAGTCTGTGGTTATAAAAGTGTCTGCCTGTGCTTTCCATGCGCGCTGGGTACATTCCATCTGGATGTGTTGCTCAACATGGGACTTTGTCACAACAAATTTTTGACAAACATGCGCTTATTTCTTCCTCTTTCGGTCTCATTTATGGGATTAGGAATCCTAGAAAATGCCTTTCTGTAAACTGTTCTGAAGGACATAATTGACAAGGATTTTCTGTTGGTTGCTTCCTTGAAATCGGGGAATGAAATGAAATTTAGATATCAGATGTAACTTTTTATAGAAGTAGATAATTTACTTGCGAAAATTGGAACAGTTGTATTTCAAAGGGTTCATTGCATACAGAGAAATTACAGCCTTTGTGTTTATTGATAAGTATAAATTATTTTTTAATTTTAATAAACAGATGGTAAAGGTAAAGTTAGTGACATTCCAGCTGTTGCATAGTCATTTTTGTTGCATCCTCAATTTCAAATATTAAACTAAAAATATAGTTAATTTTTAAAAAAATGACGCAACAGCTAAGCTTGTTTGTATATAAAGATTGATCAAAATGCATGAGTTATGAAGCACAAGATTGATCAAAGTTATCCCTGGGTTAGTATTTAGCCATTTTCTTTTCTTGCAGGTGTTGCATCATCAAAAATTAGGTCAATCGAAGGAAGAATTCTTACATCTCAATGGCTCCCACATGGCGTCATGCACTTACATCCTGGTCCTTTTGACGGAGGCGGCCACTGCATCCCCGTTTGTTTTTCATGAAGTTCTATTTGGTGATTGGCTGGGCAAGAAATTAGTTACAGCCATGTTCAAGAACGTGTGGGTCAAGTTACGTGCATCACTCAAAGCTGTGTTGGGTAAGAGTTTGCGTAAGACTTTACTCTGTTATGGGTTTGTATTTTCCTTTCAAACTACCAGAACTCATTATGTCAGCCTTTAGACTATATTTTGTGACAGCAAGTCGTTCTACATTCTTGAAAAGCCATTTCTTCAAAACAATGGTTAGTAACTATATTATTTGAAAATCAACTTTTAGAATTTTTCATGTGCCACCCGGGAGGTCTCTTATGATCAGCTTTCACTCTGTTACATCTGACTTTGTGGATACCACCATTACAAAAATTATGTTTGCCCTTGTTGTAAAGTAACTATTTGCACTATGTTGAATTGTTGATCAAAATCCATTAGAAAACAAAGCAGTGCAATAGATTGTTTCTACGGCTACAAAAATTGTTGGAGGCGTAACACTTTGATTAAATATTGACTCAAGTTCAATTGTCACTAGTACGCTAATGCATTGGACCAACCCTCGTGTATTGTCTGCTACCTAGATGTTTAAATACATGTGTTGACAAGTGGTTTTTGATCCAAATTTCAATCATGGAAAGGATAGCATTTACATGATTTCATGATTTGTGGAATATTAAAAGCTTAGATTTTTACATTTATTCGTGATTTCGTGATTTGCGGGATATTGCAAGCTTAAATTTATACATTTAAAATGTAAAACACCGGTTTTTGGTTATTGCTTTTGTCAAAAAGAATAATTTGTAGTAATTGATTCACCTAATAATTCATAAGCTTCAAAACTGGTCTCAATTTGTTCCTTCATTTTTCATGGTTACTTCCAGATATAATGCCTCATGGATTTCACCTTTCTGGGATTGTTTTCATAATTACAATATTAAAATGAACACCATAATGTTCGCTTGCCGAGACCCATGCCCCAAATTATATCCAAAATAAGTTATGTTTGTCAGCTTAGTTTGTCACATTTCTGGACTCATATCAGTCTGGCTGTAGTAGATGCTTAGGGAACAGACTGGTTCCATGATCGAACACTAGGTGGTGTTACTGCATAATTTGATGGATGCGTGAGCCTTAAGCACCTTTATCTGTTGCCTCAGTGAAATTCACTTTGAAAATTTTGTAGCATATAACTAGTATTTTGTATTCATTTCTTTGCAACTATTGGCAATTGTTATGATCATATTACTGGCAATCGTTCGAGGCCTATATAGTACATGCTTGCCAACTGTCCCATGTTTTGAAGCTTTTTCCTGCCTCCTGCCATAATATTCCACTTAAAGGCACAACTTAAAAATGTCGGGCATTGCGGCGTACATTTACTCCTTGTGGTGTGGCATATGGCAAGATGTCCCGTGTCCTGCTTTTCGTGTTTGTGTGTTGACAACGTGTGGCATGTGGCCGGTTATCCCCTGTCCCGCTTTTTAATTTTTGTATGTTGTCAACTATACTATATACCATAAAAAGCTGTTACATTTTTTTGAACTTTCAAATTTAATAAACATTGCCGATTACCTTGTCAATTGTTGGAATTCACGGTCAAATTCCAAAATTGAGAGATGGCTAATGTTTCAGTAGCAACATCAATCTGTTAAATTATTTTCTTTAAAACCACAATCATGGATAAGGATGCTGTAATGATCAAGTGTAGTTTTAAATTTTTGAGATGCTATCTGAACACAAAAACAATTTTAAATTTTTTGTGAGAACTTGCCACTAAGTGTATACTAGAAGCAACTATGAACCTGTGATGTCATAAAAGAAATAAACTTTTGATTCTGACCAGTTACCATTATGAAAGTGGCCTCAACTTTTTTACTTAGATGAAAATGGGTACTAACAATGACCCACCTTGACGAGCCAACATGTTGAGCCTGGTTTCAGTTCCAGTAGTATTGAATTTGCCAGTCTTTTCCTGCAAACTGTAGATTAAGTAAGACAAATTCCACTAGTGTTTTAACACTTATAGGTGATCTAAAGTTAGATTACTGATGGTAGGTAGTTTTATAGCATAGCATGTCTTGTCTGTGAATACAACAATAGGGATACTATTTATTGAATTTTTGGCTGCATGGTCCAATTATTTCTGAATTTGGGAACTTGGTTACCTCAGGATGTGTAGCTGGCTTTTTCCATTACGTTGGAACCATCTCATGTTATGTGAAGATGCTATAGATTATTTCTGTTGGGACAGAGTAAAGGCTCTGGATGTCCAATTTCACTATTTGATTTGATGTCTAAAGTGGAGTAAGACACTAAATGATAATTCAAGTCACAAACTAAAGTGTGATGAAAAACACACTAGAGAATATCTCTTTGTCTCTACTTAAGACAAAGTAAGGAAATTTCAACCCTTTGGGTTTAGTTCAAGTAACTTGCAAATTGACAGTCGTGTGTATTTCCTCAGGTGAGTGCTCTGCGGTGGACTTTGAAACCAAGTTATATGCAGAGAGCATGGATGTGCTGGAACACCATATTAAGCCGATACGAGCGGTGCCAGGGGTGGTGCTGGAACAGGGGTATCTCAACAAAATGGCTGAAGGCTTGAAGCCTTTGGCAGTGCTGGCCAACAGTAAGTATACTTGTATATCTCTTGACTGTTTTGTTCAGACTTTTGAAGAGAACTACACACAATGTGCCTAGCGTTTTCACTGAACACAGTTTCAAAACAAAAATGCAGTCAAATATACATACACTTGTTATTTCTCTTGACTGTGAAGCAATCTGCTTATAAACATCATATTGTCCATTGTGTTTCCATTACTGTGCAGTCACAATTTCAAAACAAAGCAATGTCCAGGCACTATTATACTAAGACATCATGTAATGTTGTGACTTCAGCATGCAGATTCTTGTCTGTACTAGCAAGGTTCTAGAGGTCTTTGGCTGCCTCTATATGTCTCTGCCCATATCATGTACGTTTTTATTACTACATGCCTCTAGAGGTCTTTGGCTGCATGCCATGCACACTCTATAAGCCTTTAGTTGGCCATATCTCCATCTGTTTTCTTGTTTCTGCGTCACTTCTATGTTGGAAGTGAGGCATTTAAATGCTCTTAAATTTTGTTTTACAATCTATTAAAACAGTCATCAGTGGCAGTTTTAAATTATGAACTGATGCATGGTGTAGTGTTTTGAAATATTTACCATACAGTGTCAGGTAATTTTCCTTTAGCATTATGTTCACAACAAACAAGGCCGCCTTTCATACTTTTATTAGCCCTCAGAACAGCTTGGTACAATATTTTTTATTACTCGAAGCATAACGTGCAGTACTACATGTTACACACAATCAGTGTATTTCCAATCAACTAAGGTGTGATATAGCCACAAACTCAGCTGAGCCTAACAAGTGAAGGGTAAAGATAGGTGATGTTAGTGCCGTCCACACACAGACTTACCCTAGAACGGGCTACTCCTTGAACGAATTGTCGCTAGGTTTGGTAGCTGTCTGGACGCTACTTAAACTAGTATAACTTGCTGAAAATTTAACACTGGCATCTTAAATATCATTTACCTGTGAATGAAGTCACCATTTCATCTTTCTTTGCATTAACATGCTTGAAATAGCGCCTCCTATATCCAGTATTTATAAGAGTAAGTGAAAAAGTAACATAGGGGGCGCTGCAATTAGTTGAACTACAGCTTCCAATTAATCGATTAGTAGGTCCCTACCAAAGATTCTGACATGACTCAACAAGTGAAGGGTAAAGATAGGTGATGTTAGTGCCGTCCACACACAGACTTACCCTAGAACGAGCTACTCCTTGAACGAATTGTCGCTAGGTTTGGTAGCTGTCTGGACGCTACTTAAACTAGTATAACTTGCCCCACTTGTGACAACATACTCCACCTTATGGAGGTAGTGTAACTTGTTCTAGGGTAACTTGTGCCCCTTGTAATCACCGTGTGGCTGCAAACCTGGGGCAAGGCGGAAGTAATCTGCTGCGCTTACATATAGACGGGTCTTCTTTTGCACACCATATTCACATTAGCTGTCCATTTTCGTACACAGCGTGACAACTTCCACCTTACCCTAGTTATCGGAGATGTGTGTGGACGGTCCACTTAAAGTGGGGCAAGCTGCACTAGTGCAAGTTGTTCTAGAATAAGTCTGTGTGTGAACGGGATGTGAGACTATTGATTTCAACTTCACCTTTTCACAGATGCCACTTTTAGGGATCAAAGCTCCATACAGGTCTTATAATTGAATATTGCCAATTTCAATATAGAATAAATTAAGTCTAGGATGTTAAGTCTGGCCCACAGAGTTTTAAGTTAACTCTGCTTGGCACAATTAACTGGCCCGCTTAAAACACAAAAATGCATTTGTGTACTGTCAAAAGTAGATTTTGTCGTTATCTATTTGGTGGATGTTTCATGTCACTTTTAATTTTTTTTTCGATGTTGCAGTATAGTAATTCTGTTAGGAGGACCGACTTTGTTTTGGGTAATTTAAGACCCTAGGAAAATGTTGGCTAACTTTGGAACATTGTATCTCAGAAATGGCTGATCAGATTCATATAAAACTTTCAGTTATTATGGTTTATGTATTGTTCCCCAAAGATACATTAAGAATTGTTTCAGTTATTATGGTTTATGTATTGTTCCCCAAAGATACATTAGGAATTGTTTTTTTTTAAATGCTTCACTTCTGCATTTGGGGTGATGTTTTGTATGAAAAAACTTCAAAGTTGCATAAACAAAATGAAATGATAATCTAGAAAACTGTAAAATCATTTTTGAGATTTCATCTTGAACATTTGTTTCAAATGGAATTCGGTCATGTTATTGATACCATTGTTTTACTATCAATGCACCTTTTTAAATTACATCAAAAAGATGTCATCATGTGACCTAATCAAAAGTCAAAAATCAAATTCTACTAGATTTCTACTTTTAGAAAATATATATTTTTACTTAGTTATTTTTTATAGTTTTGCAGATATTTGGCTAAACACATAGACTTGTCAAAGAGGTCATGAATTACCTGAAGAATGTCTTCTTTTCACTTTTTCAGATGGTAGACCAGCTTTTGCTTGTGATGACACAGAACCCAAAGTTTTTATCAGCTACCAGTGGGATATGCAGTCTAAAGTAGAAGACATTCGTCATCTACTGGAGGCCAATGGATATCCATGTTGGGCGGATATCAGCCCGATGATGTCACAAGCTCAAAGGGGGCACAGCAGTATGAGCAGTCGGAGTAGTCATATTGAAACTGTCTCGGAAACCCTGCAGAGTCAGATCCAGAGGAACATGAGGGCAGCTACTGTGGTCATCTGTTGTGTAACGCCCAAATACATGCAGAGTGACAATTGCATAAAGGACCTTACCTTGGCAGAGACCTTGCAGAAGCCTATCATTCCTCTGCTGCTGCGGTTCTGTCCCTGGCCACCAGAGGGTGCTCCTGTCCAAGTCAGAAAGATCATGGCAAAGCTGAGTAATATTGAGATGTACAATGAGAAACTTTACAAACAAAATATTTCACAAATTCTTGAAAGGATAAAGAAGATAATACCACCAAAATAAGTGAATAATGTGTTAATAGGATTGAATTAACCCCCACTGTTACATTGAAACATGTTGATTATGTACACACCTTATTTAGTATTGAAGGGAAATTTCTTTTGTTCATTTATGAAAAGCATAAATGCGTTTGCTAAAAGGTGAATAGTTGCTCAATGCTGTGCGAGTGTTTTCTATGCTGTATACATGTATGTTGTGTTTGGAGTTGGTTTTGTGCAATTTGTCACATTCAACAGATGAAATCCCGCAATCGCAATAACCACACATCTCAGGAGTACAGAAATATTTAAAACAAAGAAAAGTCACATTTACCTTGCACTTGTTGAATTCCCACAGTCACTAATTAAGTAATTAATTAAGACAATGTAGTGTTTATAGACAGGAAATTTGGATGGAATTAGATTTACCTGCAATGTGCTGAAAATGAATCTGTTTTTAGTAGTTAATAATGCGGGATGTTGAAATGCCGTGTAGAATTTTATTTTTTAACTTCTTTATATGTTGTTGTTTTTGTGACTTATTTAATGGGTCTGTTACTGTTTTTAAAGAGAAACTTGTGCTTTGAAATAATATAACGATGAGCATTTTGCATAAGTTATAGTTCTCATGATAATCAGTTGATAAATCGGAAGTATTCGAACCTTTGGAAAATGTCTCTTAGTGGGAACATTGTGATTAGGGATGAGATAAGAACCAATGAAAATGTGAAGTAAATTACTACCGAAATTAAAAAATGTTTTTTCAAAACATGAAGAAAAAACAATTTTTTTGTGTTTCAAATTATGAACAGGGACACACCTGTAACAGATATTAGAATGTTAAGTAATAAATACAAATTAATTGTATTTTTTACATTGTCTGCTCTCTTTTATTTGAACAATAGTCCATGTGTACGGTTGTAGTTGAAGCTTAAAAATCAATTTCTTGACCTAGCCACAGGACTGTTTCAAATAATTTGAATTGAGATAAATAACCATTAATTAACACAGGGCCCATCTACTTTTATTAGATTTTGTGGCCTTCAATATTACAATTAAATGTACAAAGTAACGTGAATGGTTTCTTTGCATTTATATTTTTATACAAGATGTTTTGTTCTTTGTGATTGATACTGAAATGTGTTGTACAATTGTACATTTAAATCTGTTACTTCTATTGCTGAACTGGCAAAGGTAGTAAACGGGGGGCTGTTACTTACATTTCAGTGTTGATCATGGGCAATTGTATTTAAAAAATCATTTGTCATTTTTAATTCAAATTTATGCTTTTTAATGTTGATTAATCAAACTTTGTCATAATGAGTGCATATAACGTTATGGTGTTACTGTTTTGCAAAGAATAATAATTGTATATTTGAATACCTTTTGTCTTCTGTTATTCATAATCAGTTCATTGATTCCATATGAATTCAGTATTTCAACAGGAACTCTTCTATTGAACTTAAGCAGTAAATTCTTGGATTGTTTTAATACAAAAAAACAACAAATCCGCTATTCTGAATGCAATCCTTGCTGTAAACCGGGTTTGACATCAATCTACGGTACTTACAAGGTGGAAGATTGTGTTTCCACGGTAAGCAATGTTTTCGAATTCATTTTGTTGCCATATCCCATATAACATGGCGAAGGGGAAACTAATTTGGATGGCTATTGTTGTTAGCCATAAGTGTCGTTCGTTTGTGAATCATTCGACATCTCGCAAGTTCCCAAATGACGTGATGGTACGTGACAACCTTATACGAAAATGTTTATCTTACACACCGTTACTCATGTTAGTGTTGGACTTACGCCATTTTCTTGTGACTCCAAATACTGAATACAGATACGGATCCTCAATAGAATCTCCTTAACCATGTGTTAGAATCCATTGTCTTAATCGCACAGATGTCAGGTTCTCTGAGAGCGCCTCCAGCCATCCACAATGAGCCTGGCAATGGAACCTAACGGAAATCGATCTCCGCTTACTGCTGGCAATTTCTTACTTATCAACAAATCTGTTAAGCAAACAAGAATTGTTACAAGACATCGAGTTTCCTCTGTGAAATGCAATTGGTTTTGCAACCCCAAATGTTGCAGTAGCTAAGACGTGATTTTGTGGAGAGTTACGGAAAAATGAGAGCGATGTGGTGGTTTTTATCGTTGGTGATCTTTCTTGACCGATTTTGCTCCTGCGAGGCTGTCAATGGTGAGTGATAAATGGCTAAAATTATCCTATTAAATGTGGTATCGAGATTTCATCCCGATAATTCCGTCATCTAATCTCTCAGCACTTTAATCTTGATTAAACACCCGACATCTCAGTGATTACTAGTCATCAAACTGTTGCGTTCTTGAAGTCTTTTGGTTGTGTAATTTTATTTTTATATCTTGTTATCGCATTATGTACGTTTGCTTGCTCAGCGTATGTTTAATTTCATAGCAAGTCAACCCTACAATTGTATTAATTATTTCAATATATTGTATCGCCTGGTCACGCCATGACCATATTTTTGGATTTTGTTTGGCTATTGACAGAAGGAAATATTGTGTGCATTTCTTTAAATAATTTAGACGTAAAGCGATTATACCAACACCAAAACAAATTTAATGAACTTGAAATGTTTCGTAAGACAAGAGCAATGCGAACATCTTAAACCTTTACATCATACACAGAGTATTTCGTGTGTTATCCTATATCGAATGTTTACTCCTCTAAAACATTTTTGATGTGGCATAATGCATAAATTACCTGTACTGTGTTGATATATTGGACTGATGTAATTGGTGGCAATCGTATTGGATTACAGGAACATTGAAGCAACAAAAATGTTTAGCCAATATATGTAGACCTATTAGAATTTTATTGAAGTTGCAAAATTTTACATGAAAATGGCATTTACGATCATACTTTGAACGTGAGTGCATAATTATCAACTTTTAGTGAGTATTTTGCATTTTCATTTTAACTACGTGACTAAAAATCAACATGAATTTACAATCCGTATCATAAATAGACGCATTTTCAACTCCTTATTTGGCTGTTGTGTTATTTTTATGTTATTTTTATTCGCAGTGACTTAGTTAATCGAACATTTAAAGCACGGGCATGAAGAGATTTTTCCCCACCCCAACTTTTCACCAGTGTTGCCTGTATGCATGCGTTCGGCGCCTATTGTATTCACACTTGTTACCCTCTCACAGGTTGAAAATAACTAACTGTCTCTTTTTGCCGGCGGCATGAAAAACAGATTTAGTTGATTAATGTATACGTTTATCCCTCACCGAACTATGTTTCGTCTTGATTATTTCACTTCAATTTGGTGCATGAATAAAGCGGATGAGGTTGTATTACGCCGCCTACAAATGCTACAAAGCTAGTATCCTGTATTCTGTTCAAAGTATTTTGCGTCTAATACTCTTTTTGCACGATAAGGTACAAGGTGTTCAGTTTATGTGTTCCGGTTGCCATTCCTAGTTGAAACATGTTCTATCAACATTAAAACCTTTCTTCTAAAATTAGCATGCTTTCATTATAGGAATTATATCCTTTATCAATTTTGATTATTTTGGAGAATCATGTCGTTTTTATAGGCTTATTGAACACGAACACATATCAAAATACTTCATCTCATGGAAATACATAGTTTTCTTGGCCACATAAGCCGCGACACTATGGGTACAAGTCGGTGGTTGAGAATGCTTACGTTAAAGTAAACCGTCAAATTCTGGCGGTTCCCTAGCTTAGGGCGACTTCTCTTTCACGTTTTGTTACAGAAGAACTAATTTCACCTTACGCGGTTGAAGACAGTATAGAAAAATGTTTTGAAAAAAGACTTCGAAAATATTGTGAAGGTTTGTCCATAGAAAATTTTCCGCGTGACGACACCCCGCGAGCACTCGAGCTCCAACCGGAAACTACCACAGCAATCACCAACGGTATGTCACCCGTCGTTTGCATGATACATGTCTTGTTGTCAGGCCTATTGCATGCAAGAACTTTCACAATTCTTTAAAAAAATCAACATAATTACCAGTGTTCGTGTAAGCTCACTATTTTCACGATAGTTTCAATTTGCATGATTGCATGAAAACGTATCCCTCCCACCCATAACGTAATTGCTTCATTCCAGTCATGAGTTGTATCATGAGGAGTTCTTGTCACTGTGGTGATGTAATTTATGACCCTTCTTATTTGTTCATTGCCACACCTTCGTGGACATGACGAATCTGCTTCATATTGCACGTGTATTTTCCCACTTTTCAATTGTTTTGTCATGTATTGAGTGTCCCAAAAGTAACAACACTCTACGCGTATTGTAATTGAGCTCATGAATATTAATGAAAATGACTATTAATGAAATGATATTTGGATAGTTATTGTGTCATCATCTGTGCATTTAAAAAATTTGTGTTAAAAATATAATATTCATGGATTTAGGAATATGGTCACCATAATGGGGTTGACTGTTTCTCCCAACTGAAAATAAGAAAAGGTCGTGGAAAGAAATTAATACAGTTATGAGTGGAGACGGTGTTTTTGAATTTTATTTGCAATGTCCACACCAGCAGCAGCAGCAGCAGCAGCAGCACATTCCGTCGATTGGGGTCGCATTGGAACCATCGGGTTCCTCCCACGTCGTGTTCTTCATAGGCCACTGGTGTCTCTGTGTTATTGTCGTAACGCCGAGAACAATAGTTTTTATTGGTACTTGGTGCCTGAATATTCAAATATTCTAGTCTATAATCTTGGATAGTTTGTATTCTTCATCTGGTACTGAGGTATCGATGAACAAAGAATGTTCGCTGTTATCCTGAAAAGTGCACTACTGCTTTTTTGATAAAGGTGGAATTTCTGGCACCCATGAGAAGGTCATCCACGTATTTTAGCTCATTTGCATAACAAATGTGACAATGACACACTTACATGACCAATGAACGTGAGCAGTTGCCATCGGAGTGAGGGTTACTCCCAGACGGTAAATAGAGCGTCTTGCATACTGAGAGCGCACTCTAGATAGAAAAACAAAGCGCTCCGCAGAAATGACACCCTTATAGAATGATATTGCTATTTTTTATAACTGATGTACACAATAAGTACTAATCGCTAACAGCATCTTAAAATGAAAATAGTGTCCCGGATTCGATATACAACCATCACAATCAGACCGGTATTATTTTTAAGATAATTTGTATATTCAGTGAAGTTAAATTATAAGAAAACACACTTAATTAATAGCGTTACTGTCCAGGTAAATATCGTAACGATAACGATGCTGTAGATTTCTTTGGACTGCGGAGACATCCCTACAAGCCAATCCATTTACATGTATTAGAAATCCCACAAAAGCAAAAATGAAATAAAATCATTTCCTCGTGTTCCCTTTGTATTCTGTCCATTTGTGGCCATTCTTTAAAAGGTTCAACATCTCTTATCCCAACGCTTGTAAACGATTGTGGATTTACTCTAAAATTTGTTGAACTAGTAGAGTATGTAATTTGTTTAATTTTCAGTGTTGTTTTCGGTATGAGGCTTGTTTATCTCCATTTGTGAAGCTTCCATTAGTGATGATCCACACCGTGTCCTTTTGTTTCGCTCTCCCATTCGATTGCTCTAGAACTGTTGCCTTTTGACAAGTTACATCTTCAGAAGTTAGTTACTTTCTATGTGTATTTCCTTTATACTAATCAATTCTAGCTTTCTTCGTATTTAGTTGCTTTGCATCAAAATAATGGCTCATTTATATATTTACACTTGTGCAAAGATTGCCAAAAGTTGTTCCAATGTAACCTAATTATAACAATATTCAAGCTTTTGTTGGCTGAACATAAATATCGTATGATCGCGTGATCAGTTATGTTTCTTGTCAAGATACGTAATACAGTATTAATGGCAGTTCATACTCTCTCATATTACAGTTTTCCTGAACTATTTGGAAATGTCACGTTGTTTACAGAGGCATTTTTTCACTTTGTTTTAAGCTGTCAACGTTTAATCCTTAACCGAACCGCTTTGGGTTTTAAAACCATTACCCACGCTCATCTGATCTTGAATAGTTGCCCCACTAGCCAGCAACTCAGGTTACAGGGTTTGAGTACATGGTCCATTCTAAAATTTGCCAAAATGATGTGACAGTTACAATGATAAACGTTTATGTTTGGAGCGAGATGCTAGCTACGGTAATTCTTCGCTTATTTAGCGCACGGTATGGTGGACAAGTGAGATTCTGTTTTGTCAAATTTCCACACAAAAATAAAGACTAGGACAATTTTAGTCATGGTTTGTACTGTGGAAATGTCATAAAACAAAATTTGGTGGCAATATTCCGTTATGTGCAGTAAAGTAATCGACCTCTAAATACTGGGAAAATGACAATTTCAAAAATTATTTCTGAGCGAAATAAGTGGAGAATTACCGTATGTTATAACAATGCCAGTGGTTATACACCATTCACTTTCAGAGACCATGGTCAAAATGTTTAAGTCTGGGAAATCTGCACATTAGAACGAAGCGTAAAAGTAATACTTGTTTTGTCAGTCATCGCTCATTATTCTGACTCATTACTCCGAGTACTCATGACTCACTTCGAGTCAGACATCACTCACCACTCCGAGTAAGTCATAATTTTCTTTGAGTCTCATCACTCAGTTTGAGCCAGTCATCATTCGTTCAAGTTCACATTTCGAGTGAGTCATCAATCACCAATCATTTAGAGTCAGTCATCGCTTATAGTGAGTCAGTCATCGCTTATAGTGAGTCAGTCATCGCTTATAGTGAGTCATTCATCACTCACTTCAAATCAGTCATTACTCATTATTTCGAGTCAGCCACGACTCACTTCGACTCAGTCATGACTCACTTCGAGTCAGTCATGTCTCGTCACTCAATTCTCTTAACATACCCGTGTTGTTCGCGATATTTATTGTATATACTAAAAGTTTCCTGTTTTTTGCATTATATGAGATCCAAGGTCAATCCTTTGGGTAGTCATCAAATTCCAAATTACATTACCGTGTACTATCATTGTTTAGTGTGCATAAACGAACGCAACTTAAACGATTGAACATTTTCTTTAGTTAGAANCAGGAGTGGCGTAACAATGGCATCAGTCGACATCAGTTTCAATTTCGCCTACCCTCAGTCCTTCACAATTTCTCATTTTCCACCTCAGGCACACAAGTTTTGCCTCCCCCATTCATAGTCTGTATAGCCATTCAAAGCCCGTTTTCGTTTTTCGTGGTCGTTTCAATAGTTTTACGGGGGGCGAGCCTCTTCCTCCGTGAGGAATACGATATCAGGTGACCATAATAAAGCATACGTGCAAATTTAAAAAAAAACTTCGTTATAAAATGGACGTTGTCTTGTAGTTACAACTCAAAGTGAGGAGGTCTTTACCTATGAAGAAGATCGCCTAATTAAGGATTTGTTCCGCAACTACCAGAAGGCATCACGGGCGCGTCTCAAGGACAACAAACCAATTACAGTATCTATAGGATTTACTTTAATTCAGATGAATAATCTGGTGAGTCATACAACTTTCTCCTTTTAAATATTTGTTCGTGCTTTAAACTGCCTACTTCAAAATTATGACTGCAATAAAAAATATATTGTGATAGCAATTTAATTTTCTACTACTGAGGATTATGAGAGCTTACCAAAAACGACAAAACAACATTTTTTGTTTTCTTAGACATCAGTTTCCTGGATACAGGACAATGCTCAGGGTTAACTAAACATGTTTGCCATTACTCACCAGTCTATAAGATATTATCGATGTGCGTTCCGTAGATCAGGTGAGTAAAAGGCGAATGTTTCGCGAAACCTACAAAATGGCGACCACTGAGGTAGTTGGTCGGTGCGGTTGAAATATTGAATTGTGGGATAGATTTCACCCCTTTAGACCCAAATTTCTCGCACAAGTGCGTGACTTTTATCTTTGGTCTACGGAACGCAGCCACCCATCATTGGGGTGGGAAACTAAACCACTACTAACTATGTGCCTACCGAAAAGGCAAATCAAAACGATCATATGCTGTTTCATGACGGGTATGAACAGCTAATGGTGGTTGACGGTGTGTTAGCCTATATCGTGCGAATCTCGCCTGTGCAGGTTCTCAAGGAAATGTCCCACGTTCATTTGATGTACCCAGAGATGTACTCACTAAACTCATATTATTCATTATTGAGTGGTTAAAGTTTCAGGTGGATTGAACAAGTGTCTTAGAAAGTCATGAAGCATGCTGACACAATGTTAGCCAAGAACTCGGTCATGGAGAAGATTAATTTTCCTAGAGTCATGAAAATTATTGATAGAATTATCTTTAGGCTGATAACTTCAATCGGTGTACTGAAATGTATATTGATATCCGAGTTTGGTACACTAGTCAGGTGACTCACTAAATGCCAACTTGACTCTAAAAACGCAGTGCTGTTATGGAAATGCACAGCAGGCGTTGTATATGGAAATAGGGCTGTTATCCTATGACAGAGGAAAATTCAATAAATTGTGAGGCGCATCTGTGGTTTCGATCGCGAATGACCAGACTATGCCAACGGGTATTGCCTGTGTATGTGACTATACTTGTAGTCGGCAAGACTTATGCAAACAGTCTTTAAGCACTTCCATGCTTCTAATTGGTTTATCACTTCATTTTTGTCTGTGCGTAAGAAAACAACAAACTCAGAGTTTGGTCGACATGTTTAGTTCTCTCAGGTCTCTCCTCAAAACGTACCCTCCACCGATCACGGGTATTCGGATTACACCGTGAACGTCAACAAGATACTGTACAAATCTCTCTTAACTTGGGGCATTAAAAGAGTATTTTCTGTCAAAGAAAAGTTTTGATTTAGACAACACACAGTTATGAAATTAGTCAATTTAGAAGTGATTCTAGGGGTTCGAAAAAACTGAGAAAAATGAGTGGAAACTAAACGGAATTTCAGTTCATCCAGAGCCCAGAGATCACTTTTAAAGTGAGTAAGGAGGAACACAAGACCTATTTCAAAGTGACAAGTGGACTAAATCACATTATTTTTGATAGAAAAAAGTGTTTTGAAGCCGCTTTAAAAGATATTGTAAGACGTGTCCTCGGTTATACACATGCAGGTCTTTGTATTCGAACGTTGCTTGAATTCTTAAATCGGCCAAACTGTTCGCCTTTTCTGATTCTTTTCCAGAAACTTAAACAGGGAATGAATCGACTGTTTATTAAATTTTAGTTCAGACTTAACACTTACTGATATGACGACAAGGAAATTGCTTGACGTTACAGGATGAAAAACGGCAGGTGTTGACAACTTCTGGATGGATGGAGGTGGTAAGTATATGTTAGTCCTGCATTGTTAACTGCCCGGAAGAAAGGAAGCTATGGGTTGTCAAGGAGAATAGATGGACACCTAAATTTTTTTCATTATGTGCTTTTTTGAAATATAGTATCGTTGTGCATTCATTATGCGGACTTCTTGAAAACAAGTGTGTAAAATAACAGTTGTATTGAGATGAAGTCAGCCTCCTGACGGGACTAATGGTATAGCGTGTATGGATTTATTGTTACTAGTCCACCATGCGATCCAGTGTCCGCTGCAAACTACGTGACTTGAACCACCTTAACGTTATTGTTAGTGAACCGTTATATGCGCCTATTTAGTCGAGTCCCATGAGCCTGCATCCGAAATAACACGTTTACCTCATGAAGGTGTAGGTATGTACTAACTACAGGCGCAGGGTATCATCCCTTACATACGCACAGTGTGACAGGGGTGCATCCCTGGTACTTTTCATTTAAGTAATTAATAATTGATAAATTAATTTATTTGAAGTCGTGTCAGCATCTAGCGCTTTGTATAATACGTGGTATTTCACTCAAATGAAATTTTATCATACGAGCACGCACATGCAGCTAACTACGAACATGATCTGAGTCGAGTCATGCAGTGTGCGGCGGATCTTATATAGTTAACAACATATTTTGTTTTAACAGCAAACGAGATGGTTACTCACGAAATGCCTCGTCCTTTACTTCATTGTCTCGCGTCACCTTTGCCTAATTCACATTACTTCACGGGAATACTAGCTTTACTTATTTGGCAAAATATGACTTGCTAACTTTTGAAAAGTGCTGAGACGTGTGTTAAAACTCTGAACATTAATTACACCTAACAGTTCAGGTTGTTGATTTTTAACTTTTCCGTAAGAGGGAGTTGACCTCGAACACTTACTTAACGTTATTGCATTGAAATTGGTCAAAGCTGATCCAGTCACAAGTTGGTCCAGTCACGAGCTGATCCAGGCTCAAGTTGATCCAGTCACGAGTTGACCCAGTCACAAGTTGATCCAGTCACATGTTGATCCAGCCACAAGTTGATCCAGTCACAAGTTGACCCAGTCACAAGTTATTTAGGACACAAGTTAATTCCAGTGTGTAAAAACAACTTGTTCTGGATTATCACACCGAAATCGCCTGGAACAGCTAATGCCACCTTTCAGTGTAATGCAAACAAACGAAGTTTTGCCTTCGTCAATCTATTTTGCCTATCTTATTTTCTATTTTTTCTGCGTCAGTACAGTCTCAGCACTTCAAAATTAAAAAGTTCCCACGGTATTTTGTTTAGATACGACCTCTTCGCAGGCCTTACACGTATTACGACTTCTATTATCAGTCAGTGGCCGAGAAAAGGTGTCAGACGAAGATGATGGGAGTAGACATCACTTCACAGAAACTGATACGGGTTTCCATGTAGGCCTAACAATGAAATGGTCTCTTTACTACCCCCTTTCTTAAACATGGAAATGATCCCTTAACTGCCTCCTCCCTTTTCTTAACATGGATGAGGGTTTCAACTTAGTTTAACGAGGAACTAAATTCGCTGTTTCGTATTTATTTATATAAAATTCTCAATATTTCTTTCTCCGTGTAATCCTAATATTTCCAAAAAGGGCAACGGTGACAATTTTGATAACTCTCGCCAAACGTTATTGAATAGAAAAAAATCAACTGACACACCTTTGCCAAAGATATAAAGATATCTTGTTTGGGTACTTGGAAATAATTTCCAAGGTACCCTGGTCTTCATCAGCGTCGGTAGCTCGTTACAGTCCAAAACTTCAGGTGGGGGTGTACGTACATCTTTTTGCCCAAGTGCAATTCTCAACCGAAAACAAAACAGTTAAAAACTTCGAAATTTATAACATAATATCTAAATCCACCTCCTCCTGCAGGCTGGTAAAACGCAATCAAAATCTGCTTGCGGCTCGAAATTAACTTTATAAAAGATCTTTCGTAACGAGCTCCCTCATAATTTGATATAAATTTCTATAATTCCCTTGTATCTTATGAATTTTCCATGCCAAATCCCTTTATTTAGGCCTGGGCGGATGACAGGTTATCGTGGAGTCCGGAGCAGTACGGAGGAGTTGGTTGGATAATTTTGCCTGCTTCTCACGTTTGGCTGCCTGACATTGCTTTGTCAAACAGGTGCTTCATTTAGCCTACGATCAGTGATAATGTTTGTGTGCTTTGAAGGACGATTTCATAGAGATCTCACAGGCCATTCCCACCGCTGATGTACAATGCAACATCTTGGCTACTGAACAGCGATTGGATGATTTCAAGAACAAAATGTCTAACATTAGTTTTAGGTGCATGCCTCGAGGTGCAAATTTGACCTGGCATTTTAGCGACCACTACGCAACGTCATCATTGCCCCTGTGAACCCTCTCCACTGAAATCGTCCACTACGCACATCAGTATATTTGGTGAATACAGTTACTTTTTAGATCTCATATGTACAGCAAATCAAATTCTTAAAGCCGATTTTTCATTCAGACCACTTATCGCTATGAAATAGGTCTCAAATTGTTCCTTAGTCAAAGTAGGTGCGATTTCAGAGCCTGGAAACAACTGACAGTTCGTTTTTGCATGAGACCAGGCTCTACCATTTGACTTGTCACGGCGTGTCATTTCATTCAGTTCACGTGCTTGGTCTCGTGAAATTACGAACTGCGCGATCAAAAATCAATCCTCATCTGAATAAGGAACAGATTAAGACCAGTCAGCTTTACAACGGTACGTGGATTTATTGCCGCTTAAACTTAACTACTTGTACGGGTACTCGACAGTTGTACAGCCAAACTTCCGGCGAATCACGCACCAGAACCACTGGATGGTCCGCTCAAACCATTGAATCATGCAGACGAACCACGACATCATACTTAAGAATTTGTAAACGAACCGGCAACTGTATTCCCTTCATTTGCTTCGTACGAATGATTGAATGGTCTTGCGTATGATTTTCTTTGAATTATTGATTTTCTGGCTCGCAGGCATGACTTTTTGGTTTTACGTATGATGTTGTGGTTCGTTCTTGTCTTTACACATACATGATGTTGTGGTTCGTACGGTATGGTTCAATGGTTCTAGCGTATGATTGAGTTATCCTGACGTATGATTTGAAATTCGTGCCTGCGGTTGTTTGGTTCCCTTCAGTCAGCGCACCAATCGGCTTCGTTCGAGATCTCGTAACTTTTCATGTGACACAGCCGTACATAAGGGATCAAAAGTGACTTCTTGTTTCGTGTCAATTACAGTTTCATTTTCAGCTCTAGACAAGTGACACCTACAAACAGTTTTTAAAATCTTGCTGTACATTTTTTCGTTTGTTTATCTGGTATGGGTTTCTAGGCGTGGTTTGATGAGCGGTTGCAATGGAAACCAGACATGTACGGGGGCGTGGCCAATATCGTTGTATCACCTGCTTTAGTCTGGCTGCCAGATATAGGTCTACAAAACAGGTAGCTCGGTAGACAAGCAAGAATGGGAGATATGTAGTCACCTTTTGTAGTGGCCAGTAGATTCGCTTCCCACTTTTAAGCCTCGTGCTACATTTAGTCAGATTTCAGCCATTTTGCATGTTTCTAAAGCAACCGTGTCTGCAAGCATGATAGAAAATATACATTTCAAGCATGATGGAACGAATGATAAACATTATTGAATTAAGCAGAAGAAAGGCAGACCGGTAGCCCTACCTTTGGTGCACGTTTTTTAAAAGTAGAAATGGCTGAAAGTTCGAGCGAGCTTGACCTCCAATCTTCGTAGTCTCTATGATAAAAGTACTGGTATGAATGTTGTAGTTTTAGATTTTAGCAGTAGACACCAGACTGTCTGTGCTTACATGGTCGTTTTCTGTTATTATTCAGTTATTGTAGCGCACATCGCTTATTAATCACGCCACTGCTTAATAACGAGCACGGGCATTGTCTTGCTGGTATATTTGGTGGTCACAACTCAGTACACAACCCCTAACATGCATATTTTCACGCGAGGTATCTGTGTAAACTCCCTTACATGACGAGAACTTTGAAGACAAAGTGCAACATTGATTAGCACCCTTTTTAACAGGCACTGCACGTAAACTGTTTTCATCTTGCGAGCTTGTACTGCGCCTAATATGACCCGGAAATACTGCAAAAATATATCGATCCGTATACAATAATTTTTAGAAACTGCCAGGAAACTGTGTCACTGAAAAGTATGAAATTCTGGCATCGCAGCTGTCATGTGTGCTATTGACCCCGGGACTGAACTAAGGGCGTATGCGTATAGGTACACCGAGTTTTAAATACGTCTTCGCGTACAACTAGCTTATTGTCCCAACTATTGCTTGCAGAGGTAGCTGGCTTGACCGGAGGTAAGACAATCCTGCCTGGTGTTTCCTAATGTTTAATTGTCGTGGCCTCCTCCTCCAAGCCATCAAAAACCTTATTAACCTTCTAATTTTCAGGTTCTATAGAATAATAACTAACTGAGATACAACTTAGCGTTTTGTGCTCGAGATAGTTTAACACTAGCCATAGTCCAATAGTATGAGCAGACAATGTTAGACCTACTGCTAATTGAACATTTTTAGAATTTTTAACCGAATTTAAATTGATAGATTCTAACATGCAAATGTTTAAAATGCCTAAAATCTAACGAACGCTTAGAATGGAAATTTAGTTGACAAACAAATATAGAAGTGTATCGTCTGATGGCATGATGTCACCAATGAATGCAGGTACTCTGAGCAAGCCAACGTAACAAGTGATTGTCAAATGACGTTTTCGAATAATAGAGAAACGTCTCACCGAAATATTAAATTCATTACACGAGAAAAGAAACGATGTCAAATTATCATTCCTGTATATTCATGGACACCTTTTTATTAGAATTTAGGTTTGATAGCAATATTGGCCGTTCAAATCCTGACATCATTCACACGTCACGGTAACGACGTCATGCCGACAACTAAAACTTGCTTGTCGACACGACGTCTTGGTTTTCGCTTTAGTCTCGTCTCTTGAGTCTTAAAAGCTGCTATATACCATGTTGCTGACGAAGAAAATAAATTTTGATTTACTCCACTTACCGGCTCAAAACTGGTCTCATCTTGCTCCATTCTCAGACGAGAAATGGTTCACGGCCTGAAAAGATCTGAGAGTTCCTTATGCTTGAGACAATGCTCGTTGTACAAAAAGATCCTCGGTGTGTATCAAGCCAGTTCTTTCCAAGCCCAGGAGCCACTTATAATTTGGCAAGTTGAGACCAATTTCATAGCTGCAAGGGGTATAAATCAAAAAGTTATTGTTTTGTCTGAAGGCGATTTTCCAGCTTTGAGTTTAATATCTCGGTAATGTATATTTTTTGACGTCACGCGAGACAAGATGAAAATTTTGTCATTCGTTGCACACATTTTGATTTGATTTGAAGGAATAGCTATATTAGTAAAATAAACAAGTTTGAACGTGCAAATGTCAGTTTGATAGTACAGCTTTAATTCTCACAAACAGTTTAAATTACTTGTAATATTGCCACCAGTACCATTATTAAATTACTTTAAAGCATTATGTACAAACTATGCGAAGGTTTTAGCACATGCTATGATGGTTCATTTTGGTCATACACGCACGCTTGTGTATTTATAGTACTTGAATTCCTTAAACATTTATCGAAAATAGTTAAACATTGCACATGCTATTGATATACCTGTGATAATTGAGATCCCAGGAAAGGATAAATTAATCAATGCATCGCATATATTCGTAGCGCTCAAGAAATCTACCACCCATCGTTAGTAGATCACAAGTTCCGGATTACAGTGAATCATGATGGCACCATTCTGTGGATTCCCGGAGGAAAGTTTCACACAAACTGCGAGTTGGATATCACCTACTTCCCGTTCGACGATCAAATATGTCGCATTCACTTCACCAACTGGGCTTACACAGGTGAGACACAAGAAACACGTCATCGTTGTCACCCTGTTGCACATGCTCAAGCGTAAGATCGGATAAAGCTGCATTTCGCCTTCTCTAGCTGGCTAAAGAACAAAACTCGAATCAGACCTCTTATTCTTGTAAAATCGATCTCATAATATTCCTTGCTGTGGCTGAGGATTCTATTTCCGTTACCAACTCAAGTCCCCGGCAATGTGTACATGCGCCATTTTCGGATTCGCAGTTTAAGGTTGGTTTTCTTTATTTGCTGACGGTCTCGGTGTTCTTATTGGTAACGTAAGCAAAATCTTACCACAGTAAGGAATATTTTGAGATTGACTTTGCGAGAGCCAAAGGACTAGTTAGATATTCTCCTCTGGAACTAGTTACTTTCAGGGCGTTTTAACGCAATAATCTTTCATTCATTTTCAGCATTCTATAACTTTCACAAAGTTGATGCAAATCCACGAAGATACACTCTTTGCAGCCAGAGCTTTATAAGATATGAAGAGGAAGCGAGTTGAAAAATCTTTATATGCAAACAAATTGTATTACGGATTTTTATGCACTGGACTCTTAGAGTATGATGTGCAACATGAAAAGTGCTATTCAACTCTGTGGTACCCAAAAGTAATTAAGTCGGTCAACGGAAACTCGGTCCACCTCAGAGCGAGAGAGATCAAGTAACATAACTCTGATGCCTCAGACAAACATGTTTCATAGGAAATTGATCGAACCTTTGCACAGTACAGGTCCAAATTGTCACACCGTCCAAAATTGTTACAAGTTCGAAATTGTGACAATTTGAGTCAGTTCAATTGTCACAGTTTGCCCAAATTGTCACAATTTGCCCAAATTGTCACAACAGTTTTTTCTTGTGTCACTTTCGGCCTGTGTACTACAGTACAAATACATGCTCGATACACCCTCTCACTTCGTACTTTATCAAGGTGCCGAAATGAACCTCACCTTCTCCAACGCCGAAATCGAGATGTCGAACTACCAAAAGAACGGCGAGTGGGAGATCGTGGGAACCAAGTCGACACGCGAGGACAAGCTGTACGTGTGCTGCGGCAACACTCCATTCCCTTCCGTCTACTTCCACATCTACATGCAGCGCAAGTTCCTCTACTATATCATCAACATCATCGCGCCTTGCATAATGCTCTCCTTCCTCGTGACCTTCGTCTTTCTTCTCCCACCAGACGCCGGCGAGAAGATTTCGCTCGGCATCACGGTCCTTCTCTCATTTTCCGTCTTCCTTCTTCTCATCGCCGATAGTCTTCCAAAAAACTCTGACTACGTTCCTGTGATAAGTGAGTAGTGCAAGCTGTCACGTGATGTGTTGTCAATTGTCAAGTATTTTTGAGTAGTGTAAAGTTTGACTTTCTCAGTTGTTAATTATGCATTCAAGTATTTCATTTTGCTTATACGGAGGACAGAAACTTCAACATTTTTAAGCATTGCTCTGGATGGCAAAGTTTAAGGGTATAAAAAGCTTCAGTTGGTGTCAGTTACACAGCACCGAGAAGAAAAGCATATGTTTTAACATCAAGGAGTTTGAGAAACGTTAATAAGGTGTCACTTTCTGGTGCTATCCTGGTTGTACACGTTTTTTCTCATGGATTAACATTTTGTTTGTCATATTTTTGTTTTCATGTTTCTTATTTACTGCTATCATTCATAAAATTTGAGCATAATAAAATAAGTC
Source organism: Phoronis australis (assembly GCA_002633005.1). NCBI lineage: Eukaryota > Metazoa > Phoronida > Phoronidae > Phoronis > Phoronis australis. The sequence continues at coordinate 903,969 of NMRA01000081.1, forward strand.
AACTAACCAATTTGGAAACTTTTCCGAATGTTCATGTACGCTTCCTTGTGGGCTTTCCCAGAAATAGTCAATGTCAGTGAATGTCAGAGACAATGGCACAATGTTTTCCAGCACATTTTGGTTAACCATAATATAAACTTTTAAAATGGTTATAAACTCGATCAAAGTCAGTCACGAAACTAACCTTTCATTCAGGCTACTTACCAGTATGAGGGGCGGATTCAGGATTTTGAATTAGGGAGGCCAGGGCAGAGAATTAGCCAGGATTTTGCCCATCAGACGTTAGCACACCCGAGCTGCCAAATAGAATCTGGGAAAGTTTTAGGGGGGGGGGGGAACTAACGTGAAAAGTGGTTTGTGTGCTTGGAAAAACTAATAGAACTTTGTGGAATGACTTGAAACTCGAGACCATGATCGGCTCATAAAACGACACGCCGTGACAAGCTAACTTGTAGAGCCTCGGTCTCAAGCAGTAACGAGTACACAGTTCTTTCCAAGCCCTGAAATCTGACCTAATTAGACTGAGGAATTTTTTTAGATCAGCGTTATAACAAGTGGTTTAAATCGAAAGTAGGGGATTCTTGTGAAGGACCGTGGGTTCATCGCCGCTTTAGGTAACGGTGCAAATTGTAATAGAAACTCAACTATACATATTGGTCCTCATACCCTATCTATGTCACAGATTCCGTTCATAGGGTTCCTGTTTCCGAATTTTACTTTAAAAAGGCCCGGGCTTATATTTGGGATACAAAAAGGTAAAAAATGCAATGTTGGGGCTTAGTGTAAGAAATTGCCCCTGTCTTTTGTCAGAATTAACAACTCGAAGTTCTAGATCTCTAAACCTCTTCACACTATTCTAGGTACATATCTGACGGTGTTCATGGCGATGACGACCATGTCCATATTCTTTACGGTCTTCGTTCTTCATCTTCACCACAGCGGCTCGGACAACCCCGTGCCTTCCTGGCTTCGTAAATTCGTCTTCGACTGTATGGCGCGCCTGCTATGTATGGATTCTATCGTGAACAAGTACGGGTCATGCCAATGTGGTCGTAACAGGTTGCGAGCTGAGATGAGTGAAATGAGTGAGACATTTATTAAGTTTCCTCTCATTAACCGACCACTGAAGAAGAGTTTCACCAGCGAAGGGATGAATGACTCTCGAAGTAATCCGGCAATTGTTGAAATGTTGGACCATCTTCAGGCGATCACCAAAGAGAGGAGAGACGTAGAGAGCGCGGAAGCCACACGAGAAGAATGGCAGGCAGTGGCTAAAGTGGTGGACAGGTTTTTGTTGTGCGTCTTTCTTATGGCTATTCCAATGTCTTCGGTCATCGTTCTCGGAATTATTCCCATGTCTAAGCCACCCCTTCCCTATCCGGGATGAATTATTAGACAACTAGAAAACGATGTGTGCCGGCGGTTGGGATGATTGATTGTCACAACTTGAGATAACTGTCAGTTACAAGTCGTGGGATCGCCTTGCCTTTCCACAAACGCGCCTGTTGAATGACAGGGATGCGATGAAATTACGAAAACAGACAGGTGTCCTGTTTTTCCGTAAAACTGTTGCCACAATTATTAGATACATGATGCAATATATTTGTAGAGAAACTACGAGTGAGTAATATCAAATTCGTCATATTTTTCATGAAGGTGTCAAGTGGAAACGACTAAGACTTTATAGATGGTTTCAGCTTACCATATGTTTAAGAGCTAACGTATTTGGAAATTTAGTGTTAGAATTTTCAAGTGTACCTACCCAGAATATGTATTTGTCGTCTTAGATTTTCATTACTAATAAATGAGCAGACAAGCATGATATTTCGAGAAATGATAACACTGTAGGCCTACATTGTTAGTAAACTTTGTAACTGAAAACACTAGTTCTATGTGACTATTTCATGGTACGGAGCAAATTGGACGGAGGTGACATTAACGCAACTATGTTTCAAAGAGCTTGGTTACGTTTTCAAGCAGCTCCCTAACGCCAGTTCATAGTTTCAATGCTATTGTTCCGTGGTCAGGATTTTAGCAGCAGTAGCACACCAACCGTGAAGACAGTGAGGTCTCGAATAGCGGGCGAATTTATCTCCACGTCAACCATATAAAAGCACGTTTTGGAACACTTTTATTGAAAAAATAATAATAACTGAGGGGGGGGGGAATATTTTCAAACAAATGACGGTCTCACACTAGCTGACCCTTGTCATTTAAGTTACTGAAGCGATCGAATGGCGAACACCTCAATTACTTCCAAACTGCATACACATGATGGTCGAAGTGAGACAGTGCCTGGCATTTGAGCTGTCACTAGTGTCCCTGTGATTTAAAAGTGATTTTCAGGGAATTACGCATTCGTTGTAAACAGTTGTTGAAATAGATAAATTTATGTAATAAAGGGGACGTGGTTGTGGAATATTGTAGCACGTCGTGACAGAAACTGTCTAAGCAGAAGTATAAGATAAGTGTACTCGGGGTAACATCAGATGTCCAGGTGGACATAACTAACTTTTAAGCCTACATGTCATCGAGCAATCCTCACTGGGGTCGTGTGAATTAGGGGTGCTTACCGAACATTTATCACGGAGGCGTAACGGCTCTTACCGCAATCCCCAAAATATTTATCTTCGGACATTTGCTTGCAAAACTGTGATGCGTCATGCATTGTAATTTAGGTTTCGAGGAAAGTTCTGGGCGTATGGCATTTTGTGAAAAGTGGCGAGGTGCTCAATTGTAGGTCAAAAAACAGCAAGAACGCTTCTCCTTTCTTTTTGGGACAGACATACCTCGGATGGTGACTGTACACATACGCCGACATTAAGCAACAGTGCATTGTTTTTAAGAAAACTCTAATTCTTCAAATAGAAAACGTTCGACTTGCTTTCAAGTTAGCTGCCAGTCGACACGAGATTATCCAGCTCAAGACCAAGTACAAATATATGGGGGCGCAACACGTACCCGGAGGGCGCGTGTAATGACTGGGTTAACTCGAAAATCGAGGGCGTTAAAAAAGAATTTCAGTTGTGGCGACGGGAGAAACTCTATCGAATTACTATATGGACCCCAGACTTAAAATGGCTTATATTTCCCCCAACAAACATTGATCCGGCATGACCGAGAGTCAGAGATTCAACAATAAAAACACAAGAAATAAACCATTTAGGCCTATTCTTTTTTATTTACAAGATTCATAAAAACATGATCACAGATGGTGATATTCATAGAGGGTTAACTCTGAAGTATTGAGCCAGTAGCCAGGTTAAAGTTCACCTCTCATTTTGACGAGACCCACCTATCCGTACAGCACTAATACTCCAAATGACGCGTTTAACACCGAATATTTCAGTAATAGGCCTACGTTAGAAACTAATTTTGATATAGCCGTACCAGCTCTGAAACGGTACACAACGCACAAACGGGGCAAGTCGCCACGTGACCATTCGTGTAACAAGACAGGTGCTGAGAAAATCCCTGGACTACCTGATGAGAAAAACACAGCATCAAAGGTCTCACAATAGCATAACACCCAAGTAGAGTTACAGACTACCAGGTCCACAACCTTACAAACGTTAATAAATATCTAAAATTCAAAACTTTGACATGTAACCTTTAAATAATAAACAGTCTAGAACTGATAGTTCTGGAGAACTTACAAAGACACCAGCGGAAACTGTTTCATCCGAAGAATAAAATATCTTAAGACCAACTCAGAATTTATGAAGTTACCACGAATGTGTTTACCCTGTAATACCATCCACTAATACACTTAACCAGGTATATTGCGCAGACAGTCTAGAACAAGAAAGCAAGAAAGGGCATATCCAACCTGAACCCAAAACCATACTGCGGTGATACCTGGTGCCTCAGACAACACACTAATGTATACAACCCAAGTTCCCTCTTGTGACATTGCAAGTGTTATCATATAATTCTCATTTCGTTATCTATACATGTATATACATATTATTTCTTTATTTAGTAATATACATGTATTAAGACATAAGGAACAAGTTATAACTGTGAGCATATCCAAAGGTTAACAAATAACTTATCTGATTGTCCCAAGGTGGTGCTGGAATGCCTCAGTAAAACATATTTAAAAACATTAGTTGGTGGTATGCACACAGTGAGTACAAGACCACATTCTATCAGGCTGTGCAATACTAGATACACAGAAACATTCAAGTCATACACAGCTAATTTGGTTATCCACATGGCTAAAATAGGCTCTGGTGACCCTGGCTGGGAAACCATTAGTAAAGTTGATTCACGGAAATTCATTTCACTTTGGATGCATGCTGTTTAACATTTTGTGAACACATGTTTGCCTTTGATCAGAAGTATATTCTCTACATCTGCCGATGACAATACCCTGTCTTTAGCTAAAGTTGACTCATTATCTCAGTGTTCTGAGCAGAATCATTATCGAGGCGACAGTCTCTCACAGACAGCTTCACGTTTTTAAACCTGATGTAGGCCAATCTTTACTAATTTCAGGCTATTGGTGCAGGTGAACAGGTGTGCAATACCTCGTCACAATTTGTCATCAAAGATACCACACTCAAGTGCGATTTAACATGGTCACATTGTCAAGTTGTTCCAGAGGGCCTACAGGAAACTAGCCCTGCTGAGAAAGCTTGGAGGTTACACAAGGTGAATACTTCCAAGTCATTAAGTTCGATCTTTTATTCTATGACAAGCACAAGGTGGAAAGGTTCAGAGGGTGCATTACGGCTTATTTATGACTACGTCTTCTATTTTAGTGATAACACAATTCTTACAATTTCCCAGAATAAAGGGTTCCACTCCAAAAACACAAACCAGATCAATGATATTCAAAGATGAAGCTGCGCTGCGTGGTCCTTCAAAAACATTGGAATTACAGTTTTAACAAGTAATGCTCAAGTTAGGCATAGCAAATCAACAGTGGAGGAAGACCCACAGATTTTTGCATATTATTTGAAGCAAAATAAAATATTAACAAAATGACAAATTCCATACAATATAACAAAAGTTATACATTCTCAATCTGTAATGCTAGACTCTATGGAAAGTTTTCACAGTATTCAAAGTACATATTATGTACTGAAAGAAGGGTACTAATGTGTTGAGAGAGAGGAAATCCCCGAGATTTCACAGATAAAAATTTTGTGATAGCGCTAAGCTAAATAACTGAGCTGAATCCACTGGCTTTACAAACAGTAAAACCAGTTGGAGAAAGTGCTAACTGAATATTTGAGGAGAACCATGGCACGGCAACTAAAACCCCAGGACATGACCCAGTTGATGATTACACATTACCCCCTGCTATAACATACCTCATAACATACCTCAATACAGGAAACTCAACAGCACATAATCCTGTTCAGCTATTGCACCAAACCAACAACATTAACGGACCTAAAGTCTTGTTAGAAGCGAGTTGTGTTGGTCACCACCAATACCAAGCTGACCAAACAAAAACCACCGAGCTGGAAAAAGCCCGTTCGATCCTCTGTCACTGCTAACAACCAATATGTAGTTGAGGTTCTCTTTTTCTATCATCTCTAATCAAACTCATGATCTCCTTTGAAATAACTAAGTTGGGGCCCAGCCCTCACTAACTAACGACTATAATCTATCAAAATGAAGATTCTTCAGAAACACTTCACAGGACAATGGTTTAAACACAGAGCACCCTCATGAGCACACTGTACAATCTGTTAAGACTCTGCATGTTTACCTCATCTTGCACCAAGAAGGAAAACTTAAGTGTTCATAAACTCACCTTCCATCACAAAAAATTTTTTGTTTAGACCACTTAATGTTCCTTAGTCAAATTGGAGATGATCTTCAGGCTTCAAAACAACTGACAATTGGTTATTATCACAGACCAGGGTCTACAACTTGGCTTGGCACAGCTTGCCAGTTTCTCCCCCACGCCTGGTCTCTATGAATAACAAACTGTCAGTTCTTTGTAAACCCAGGCATCACTTCTTATCTGAATAGGGAACAAGTTCAGGCAAATATAAGAGTGGCAAGAGGACTAAATCAAAATTTCGCTTCTTGCTTCTTGGATGGAACACCGGTTTAACAAAATATTCTCATTAATTATCTTCCCTGAGAGTACACACCCAATGCGTTAGACACATGTTCACTGAAATTAATAACTGATGACTTAAGGAAGTGCCAGTTTTGACCCATAACCCCATGACCCCTGACCTTTTGACCCCTGAGGACTTCAGTTAGTGACTAGCAAGAACTCAGCCTAAGGAGAAATGTACCATTCTTTCTAAAATCTATTGGTCTATGGTAAAGTCTCACTTATTTAGGGCACACTGTACATGACGTACAATAGAAATGTTATTTTCTCATTTTAAACAAAATATGTAACATCAAATTAATTCTTTACCATAGTCAAGTTCTGTTACCATAGCTACCACCAGAAAATATTTTGAAAAATTACAGGCATTCACAACAATGTTAGAAGACCTCAAAATATGAAGAAATGGTAATCTTGGTAACTATTTTTGGCCAAAATTAGAGAATTTTTCAGTATTTACTCCATCTTCAGGGGTACATCATTCTTACACAAACGAGCACGAGTATGTGGTAGTCATGGCGATTAATGATGAGCATTTCTTGGAAGTTTTGATGCACACGACCTTTCAGTTTTCAGTGGAATACTCACAACACAAACCCAGGCTCATTGTCCTAAGAAAGCTATAACACCAAAAGAAGACAAAAACGTCATAGCAATGTAAATAGACCAATAGAATTTAGAAAGGATGTTACCAAATCACAATCTCAAATAGGTTTCGAATGTTATGAAGGGGAAAAGGATCAAGTAGCTGAAAAAATTAAGTTTTGCTTTTCTCAGATGTCATCAACTTAATCTCAGTGAACAAGTGAACCTGATCAAGGTGTAACTTATTGTGGCTATAAACTCATCTTCTGTAAAAAAGACCAAATTATGATATAGACCACTTACTGAAACAGGTCTCGACCTGTTCCCTGCACAGTGAAACAACGATTCCTAGACTGGGAGAGATGTGAAACCTTCTTCTTACTGGACACACCAGGTCACACTAACTTATTGAGCACTGCCATCAGCTCTTCCACTTCTCCCAGACATTACTCCTAATCTCAACAAGGACCAATTGGAGACCAATAACTGTATGTGGCCTAAATCAAAAGTTAGTTAGACAGATGGCTGGTTAACACCAGCATTTTAAATGAGTTTCTTGGCTGTTCCAAACACGGTGTAGATGACCCATCCAAACACACAGATAGTAGCAGTCTGGTTAAACACGGCACTCCAGCTCTTGGTAGCCTCCAGTATGTGCCCAGCTACATAGACACCGACAAAGCCAGGTACAGCACCGGCCATGTTCATGACACCTGAAACAGTATGGTACATTGTCACCAAGTGAGAGCTACTGCTACAATACATACATGTACAGAGGCAACACAAACAGGAAACACGCAGCAGCTGATCATTACTTTAAAAAGCCTCCACGATCCTTGAAATGAGTGCATTTTTATGATGATCCATCAAGTGGTTTGGCAAATAAAGAGGCAGACACAAAAAGGACATCAAAATATTAAAATTTCCACTGAGGGGAATAATACTGGGTAAAACTGCCTAAAAGTAGTCAGCTGATGTCCTTACTGTGATAGAAACAGTCATCAGCTAAATTTCATAAAGATTTATTAACGAACTTGGTAGCTATTGAGACAGGTGCAAAGGAAACTAAAATAGCCACTAGAGGGCACAGTACAAGTAAGATCCGACCTAAAATGGGCAGGTGTAGTCTTTTTCATGACAGAAACATACCTCCAAAATTTCTCGAACATTTATCAAAACTTAATAGATATTGAGGCGGACACATACAGGATGTCCACCAAGAAATCCTCAAAGGGGAAACATTCCCAAAATTTCACTAGAATCCTTTAAGCAGTTTGGCAGAAAGACAGGCAGACGTAACAAAACAGAACCGAAATACTTTGTGTTCTTGTCTCACCTAATTACATGGGAAACGCACATAAAAATTGATTTTTTTCTCTACCAAATTAAATATTCAAGACGATGGACGAAACTGTGGAGAATAGACGCAGGCCAAAAGAAAACTTAATTGCAATTAGAGAGCACAGCAGAAGTCAGATCTCTCCAAAAAATGGCTGAACACATCCTCTCTTTGATACTAAATGTCTACAAAATATGCTTCAATAATCAGTTTTGTAGATGGGGAGGTGAAAACATGACGGCCACACAGAGTTGACAACAAAATGTATCTACATAACATGTATTTGTAGGCTCATAAATTTATACCTACTATTACTACAGACAAAGCCTGTGATAAGAACTTTCTAAGACTTTATCTTTAACAACTCAAGACAACTGGAGGTGATGTCAGGTTTCCAGAGCTACTGTTGCAATTTTTCATATGATTTTTTAGTAAAATGACATCACTGTCGTTTTCTGGACTACTCTGTGGAGATAGGAATGAACTAAATGAATTCAGAAAACATTCCAGCCTGTTTACAAATGAATTACTGCTACACAATGTCCATCAAGCCACCTGAACGCACTCACAAACATTATTCCTTTACTTATGAACATGGCTCAGATCCGATAAATTCAATTCACCAAATCACAAACATATCTCAACGACCGTCAAACACAGCTCATCGATCGCCAGACACGGTGCCCAATTCACACAGCATGGGATAGACAATCAAAAATCTGGTGACAGGACTGAATAAAATCACTCACTGACTCCGTCTCTATATTGGACAACAAGTGGAAAGTTTGTGATTTCTGATACTTTTTTTAGTGTGTAAGCTATGCTTTGTAAGCCCAGTACCATATTTGGTAGCTGAGGAGCCGTACTTGATGGACAGTAAACCGTGTTTGTGAATCAGTAAATTGAGTTTATTTCGTGCGGCAGATGTGTTAATAAGTGAATGAACTAAGTGCTAACGATAGCAACAGCATTCATGACCAGTAGAAGTCTTGTTACTTTGTCACTCCTAAAAAATCTAAGGCCATGCAAATAGCATGAAACAAATATAAACACCAAGTACATTGGTGTAACAACTTGAAATACAAATCACCCGCGTTGTATCACTGGCCAGACATGTTGATGGAACATAAATAACTGTACAATGCGAACCCAAGTTGTGACACTTACCAAACACAGAGCCAGCGTACGTGGGGGCTATGTCTTGAGGATTAACTAACACACCACTGTTGTGAAAGCCAGAAAACACCATGGCCATGGCCATGCACAGTAATGCTCCCTGGAACTCAGTGACATAGGAAATGAGGGAAAGGGATACGGCTATCCCTAGTAATGTGGCAGTCTGCAAAAAAAAAGACATTACACATTTAGTGGTAGAAAAGGAGCAAGAGATGCATAATCATGACCTACCAATGTACCAAGTCTTGGAATTACCAATGAAAAAAGAGGAAAATTTTCCAGGTGATGCATTGTTCTACAAATAAACAGACTTATGTGATAGAAATATTTTTATGTTTTGTAAAAGTTAACTGCAAGAAATGTTTTTTGCACAAATAAAGTCAAAATAATAATAAAAAGAGACAAAAAAGAGAAAACTGGAAATCAAAGGAAAATGGGAAAATGAAATCATAAAGGAGGAAGTTTTTAGGCCCCGAAAACCAGGAATGTTGCCTCGATTGAGCACACTGAGAAGGCAGACATGGATTCCCACAATGACATGAAATTTTCAAGTGACATAACCAGATTTACCAAGGAGGTAAAGTAAAAAATTTGGTGTGATTATGAAAAGAAAAATAGGATTTGCTAATTGCAGTTGCCTTACACATGCAACATTCTTGAGGTGACATAGTTGGTGTTCATTAATGTCCTCCAACATTACATGTCAGTTCAGGCTATGTCTGACCTCTAGTGTGTCTACATTGTGAAACACAACTCAGCAATGAGAGAAATACCCCAAGTGAATCACTTAGCAAATGATGCATGCATAGTTATTAAAGTCGTTATAAGTCACATTCTGATGATAAAAATATTAATTTCTCTTCACAGGCATGCTAATTTTGCTCGTCTAAACATCATCACGTATTTAACATTTATCTAGGTGGAACAAACTGCCTGCAATTTCCCTGACTGAACGACTGAAATTTTATCTCTGTGACAAACACTTTAAACAGCCAGGTTCAAAGTAATTACAAGCTGCCAGTTCCCCTGATTGCTAGAAATCATTTTAATCTGAGTAAGGAACAAGACGAGAACGATTTTGTAACAGGTAGTAGCCTTAAAACAAATGTCGTTTGACAGAAAACACTGGTTCATTGTACCTTTAAGTAATTTAGGTCAAGAGAAAAGTAAATAACAATGAAACACATCCAGAATAACCAGTTATTCACAGTTTTAGTAGATTCAATACCAAAAAACAGCTTTCTCACTTAAAGCTATATTTCACCTGTTCAGTGTAAACCTTGAATTCTTAACCAAAATGCTTTGGGGTTTAAAACATTACCATGCTCATTCGAATTTGAATTATTGCCGAAAAAGCCAGCAACACAAGTCACAGGAGCTATTTTCAAATCAGCAACTTTAGGGTTGGCGAACCCCAATAAACTCTGAAGAAATTTGCCGACGGTTTTGGTATTTTTTGGTATCAAAAATAGAGTATTATGGGACCCATTTTATGGTAGTAAAATGTCTAATACGTTTTTTGGTGTTTAGACAATTTAGCAAATGAAGGCAAAATGCAGAAGCACAATTTTCACCTCAAAAGTCATTTGTGGTAAAATTCAAGCATCCAAGTTTTTTTCCTCAGTCCCGTAACTGAACAAATGACTGATAATGGCAGCTCCTCAAAGACACAATATTTATAAGGCTAGTAAACCCCATTTTGGTGACTTCAACCAATCCACTTTCTGCCACCTAATAATGTACCATTGGCGTCACACTTGAGTGATAAAAGCAGGATTCAACTATAAGAACTTGTACTTTCTTTGTCACCGTCACAATTTGGTCTGACTTGTACATGATTTGAATAATTAAGAGATTGCTGTTGTTAGTTGGTCTATGCAGAGCCAACCCCTTTGTATTGTTATGCAAATCTGCTCGTTTTGCAAGTGCAGATAGCTGTCACGATTATGCTGGTATGCACCTGTTACTGGGCGGAGAGCAGTTGTGCCTTACTTAATATTTGAAGCACATGGTGCTCATACCAGTCAAAACGCTCTGGAACACGTAGGTGTGTTTTGTATCGAATATTTGTTAGTACAGGTACTTAATACTTATATGTTATGCTAGTCAGTTTAATCTACTTGAGCGTTACGTGACTTAGAATTTCTTCTAGATGTAATTCGAAAACACGTTTATGCTATGGTTGGTTATTGAGTCGGTTGACTTACTTGATACTGTACCTAGTATGTAATTTCTAGGTGACCCTTAAGTTTTATCACCACGCAGCTGAACCATGGGTGCAGGAGGCTGGTCAAGCTGGGCGGCGTAATATTTGTCCGCAAGAGGCTGGTCAAGCTGGGCGCCGTAATATTTGTCAAGCAGTGAAAATCTCTAGTGCTGAGAAGCCAAAGTTGTGGCACGTGTAGGACCATAAAGAGACACTGAGACCTTTGTGAACTATAGCAATTCTTGTATCGGCAATCATTATTATGAGTTTGTGAGTTTTGTGTGTGTGTTTGAGAGGTAATATATATTTTGTTATTAACTTGTTCTGTTTTGTGTCTTGAGAAATTGTCTGACACTAGAGGAACTTGACAGTCACAGATAGGATATTATGGAACTTTGTGGGTGGTCTTTCCCAACAGTTGCCATGCAACTCTTCTAAAGCCCGTTTAGCAGACTTTCTAAGGAATTTTCAAATTTTGCTAGAAATATCTGAAGGTTGTCGAGGCTTAGAGAGCGAAAACTACCTAACTCCCTTATTTACAGTTCATTATGCAATTTCCTTGTGGAATAATTTCAACAAAAAATCATATAAATATACACCGCTTATCATAAGTATCACGACAAATTAAGACTTCCTGTCATTAGAGCAAACTTAATTTACTGCAAAAATTCTTTGAATAAAATTCTAACCATAGAGTAATATTTTCACTGTGTTAGCTTTCTTGCGAATTCCCTGGCATGGGAGACAACTACCATAAAATGACAATGAAATCCGCTCACTCTCACCCATGACAGGGAATTCTGAGTCATTTTGTCCGATTACTTTTGGAATGAACTGTTCCGTTGGTAATTCAGGTAATACTTACGTTCATAATTTTACGAACTACAGTGACTGTGAATCCTGTAAAGAAAAACACCAGAATGAGAGACTTCAATGACAATGTTGAAATAAAGCATACTAAGATTATCATATGAAGAGCTCTTGCATGTTTTTTACATTCAATTATATTGACTGTATCAACCACCATGCATCATTGGACCTGTTGTTCTATGAGCCCTGAACTCTACTTGAGATTAAGAATTAAACATGAACACGATAAACAAAACTAATCCCAACTTTAAGCTCTTAGGAATTTGATTCATTTTCTAGTGTTGGTTCTTGAAAAAAAAACAGGATGAGAACACAGGGCTAGGTTGATTCTTACCTTTACTGATCAAGGCATCAGCCAGAAGTCCCCCTATAATAGTGCTGGGAATGCAAACTGCCCACGGCACCACATTGAAGACCCAGCCCTGCGCAAAAAAAATAGAAACTGTGTAGAAATTGCTACAACTGCAGTGATACAAAATTTCATGAAAGGACTCTAAAGAGGGAAACTGAATGATAGTGATGACGATGATGACAAAACAATAAAGATACACGCAGCTTTATGGTAGACGATACACAAACAAAAAGGCAGTGAAAAACTAGTTAAAAATAAAAGAGCAGTCATCAATAATTTACGAATAATTTGACAGTGGAAAGTTGTAGACAGTGAGAAACTTATAACACACTACAGATAGCCCTTGACAAGAGGCACACGTTGTGTGTAAATTTCATGTCAAACAAATAGGATTTGTGACCAGTAGCACTAAAAACAAATTGGAATATTTTTGTTAATAAATAATTGTCAAAAGACTGGTTTAACACGCTAATGGTCAGTCATATGGTGCCCGCATTTGGAGAACCAGTTTTCTCCACTGAACAGTAGGCATCAAACTGGTTCTCAAAATGTGGGCACATTTGACTATTGCCATTCACCACTGCAACTATTGCTTTCACGCTAAAACTGCAACCTGACATGTTTTACTATATCATAAGTCATTGTGTGACTGAAGCTGACTATAAAGATGTAGCTATTTTCTAATGATCTGCATCAACTTTTGTTTACAAGCCATGAGGTCTACTAGTCTTGTTTGTTCTGTAGAACCAACCACTAATAAATCTCAGAGCATTTACTCTGCAGTGAAATTTGATACCAAATATCATTATGGTCAAGGTTACTGACTGTTTTCAAATGCCCAAGACACAACTAGAGCCATTTTGAATATTTAACATCACATATTTCAATTAGAAACAATAATTAGGATACTTTGCACATACCTTTGCGTTTCGGAAGTTCTCATGGAAATACGTAGGTAACCACGATAGTAGAATGAAGAACGCATTATTTTGACATACATGAGCAATGAGCATAGACCTGCAATGAAACAACCTCAACTACAACGGCGATAAAGCCACATTCATACTGTCACTAAAAATAAGATTTACAACTGAGACATTAATAATGCTGCACAGACACAACACTAGAAGGACAACAGACACTTTCCAATAAAGTGGTCATCCAATAAAGTCGCAATATATTCATTTGGATATATCAGAGAAAATGCCTTCAGCATCTCGTTTCGTCTTGTCCAACAAAATTTGAGATTGGATCAAATGGAAGTTACTTTCATGCTCTCACTACACAAAAGAGTAGTCTTAACAGGACACAGAGCCCTCTTTTAATTTTAGCTGTTCGTGCTGTACCCCAATTGCATTTCTTGCACTCTCTTTTCCAGCCTTTTAGTTCTGTTAAGCCATATAATATTTGCAGCCTTAATATCCTGCTGTGTATTGTGTAAACCCACTCTCACTTATCCTTTATGACAGACTATAACTTACATGTCTTATTTCAACATAGCTGGAAAATAGCAAGGAAAGAAATAATAGATAATACCGCTACTCGCCGTGTAGAAAATGACTCATTTCGATTAAAGACTTTGCAGTCTCTATTGATCAGTCATGAAAAACTTGTGACGAATGAGCAACTCACAGGTGTTTACCACACGCTGGCTCCATTCCGTTAGGCTTTTGGGCTTCCTACCACGCGTTACATTCACACTCTCTGCTTGTATGTTCTCTTGCCTACCCTCACTGTTTATTTTGCTTATACCATGTACTTCTACATGTTTATTTTACCTAGTGCCAGAGTATGTGTGCTCTCGAAATGTAGCTACTATCTTAAAGTATTTGTTTACCATGCCTATTGGCAATTTGCTTTACAATTGCCCACGGGAAGACCGAAAATTGTACAGAGAGTATGAGCGAGTGTACAATCAAGCTGTCCAGCAGAAAGTGCTTAGTAGTGTTTTCAATCAAGTTTGTATTAAGGGTTGCTACTGAACTATGCTGATTTTCTTGTCACCAGATGTACCCGTGCTGATCTACAGGGAGTTTGAAAATGATGGTTCCTATAAGAACTGGCTTGTTTCTCGTTACATCGTGTCAGCCATTTTGAAATCCCTGTCTAGCAATACTAACCAGAATGCTGCTGTTGTAAACAACGTGTGATAAGGAGCCGCTACACTTTTGGACGGAGTAACTTTGGAATTAGCAGCGACGAAGTTCTCCTTCACAGAAATGATCGTCCTTTTCCGTCGATCTCGAGCGATGAGGAAAAAACGTAGAAATATTAGCCATGCCATTCCTAATAAACCTGAAAACAAACCGAATGAAGATCAGTTACAGCAATACCATAACTTCTTTGGGAATACCATTTGAATGAGCTGTCACAGGCTCATAAGGTAATGATATTGAAATGTTTGTAACTAACGGCTATGTACCTATGTTTTGTCGAAGAAATCAACTTCTGATGTAGATCACATACCATTATGAAATTGGGTCTCAACTTGTCCCTTTTCCAGATTAGAATTTGAAAAAGACAACAAAGAGCTCACACTACACAGAAGTTTTGACTTGACCTCAAAAATTGCAGGGTAAAGCCGGGGAATCTACCACTTAACAGTTTCGTTTTCTTTAAAGAAGAATGCTTATTTTAGAGAAAATTTAAAAACTAACACACTTTCAGCATGCACAAATATATAGACATTACAAACTGAGCCAAATGTCCATACTAGCTGGACGAATTATCATCATATGGTAATTTAACTGCGTACATGGGTGGGAAGCCTAAGTACTGAAATATGAGTGTAATGTAGATCTATGAATAATTTGTGTACTGAGCAGAATTAATGGACCATTCCTAATTGTTTGATTTACATTGATGATCTCGGCAAATTTAGCTATACATACTTGCATGCAAATGTTTTCAGACAACAGATGTCAAGCATAGGTTTATAAATAAAGTGGGTTTTGAGAGTGAAACAACAACATGGAGGACATCGCCAGATCTAAACTATACAAATAAGTCTCCTTCTCTAACGAGATTCCCCGCAGTTCAATTATTCAATGGAAACATAGACTACAGTACATGGACCATCAAGTTCGTATATTTTGAATGGACAAAATTTGTGATCCTATGCACAAGCCATGATGTCATTATTTACTAGCAATACATGGCAGACACAGAACGTTTTACTTCCGCCATGTACATCATCTGCTAATCATGGTCGGCTGTTGAGTGGTCGGGTAGCATTGCCAAAAGTACTCACGATACCAACAGTTCTACTACTGAAAGACTTTGAACAGTCTTTCAATGCTGAAATTATTATTTTTTTGTTGTACTAAACAGTAAAAAAAGAATTTCCCGTCACAATACAGCTGAGTGTGCTATGTTTCGAGGGTGGCGCCTCCTCTAGGATATTATGAAAGAAAATGTCAGAGTTGCAAATCTGTTGTCTATAATCTATGGTGGAAACAATGATTGATAACATTCATGACTTTCAGTTCAATTGACTTGTTATCAAGAATTAAGCTGGCAACGCATCCTAGAAGTCAGATATGATCAAAATAATTCTTTTGCACTAAACTGTTCACATATCATTTATTTCAAAAATAATTGGCAAAAAGGCCATCTTTCTATTTCAAACTTTATTTCTAACTTGCTAAAAATCAACACATCACCAAATGTTGTTAAGCAACAACTGAGAAGCGAAAACCATATCAGTAACAAATTACGATTTCCTTGATGCATATTTTCATTGCCACATGGGCACTACCTCAGACAGGAGGGGTAACTAGACACACTGCCACACAAATGTGTCATTTTCACCTGCTTCTCAGACATAGTGTAAAATTCCACTCAAGCCTTTATCTCCATGAACCAAAGCTACAATAATTGTCAGTAGGATACTCACCTACTAAATAAAACACATACTGCCAGCCAAATCTGTCCATCACTAAAGATCCAACACTTCCACAGAATAATGTACTGCAAAGAAGATGTTGGTAAGTTAAAACTAGAATCCGAGTTCAAATATTGTCGACAAATACTTAAATTGAACTGTTGCTGTCTAGACGCTCATTTCATGGTTCTGCCAAGATGTACCGTAGCACAAATATATCTCAGAATAACTATGATGTTATATAACCATTGACCATCAATAATTTGCGGACAAGGACAGTTAAAATAATGGAAGTGTAAACCACTTCAATGTTATCACCACACCGGTGCCTACACTCTGACTTCGTTCAAACTTTTTATCCGTGTGCAATACTTGTAGACAAGCAAGGAACAATGATGACATTTAGAAAGAGAACCCCTTGTCTCAATCAATTATGAAGACACAACCAAAAGGTGTCTGCAGTGTAACACAGATTTAGGTTGGTTTAAGGCTGCCAGTGTGTACAATATGGTGTAGTAATGTTACTTGGCTTCAGTATTGACAGGTACAACTTAATGGCAAAAATCTGAATACGTGATGATTATTATGCAATTCATGTGAACTTTTGAACCAGGTGTTGATCCCTGCTTGGCTAGCAATACTAGTCTTGCTGCTGAGCACTGACATATGTAATACCCATGCAACACACTGACATCTAGTGGTAAATAGAACACATAATGCACAGACAACACAGCGACACCTGGTAGTATAGAACAGAGTGACACCCAGAAACAGTAAATGATGCACCGACTACTCACCCAGCATGAGAGCCAGCTGATATGCTGCTATATACAAATGTTCTCTCTGTTTCTGACACCTTTTTTGATACCATGCTTGCCACACTGGGATAGTGCATACCTGCAAACACACATAGTTCTCCTCTGTATTTGGTACCTTAATCATCAATTGAATAGTGCAACATTAAAGATGCCAAGTGAATTATCATTACAAATTTACACTTACTGACTGGAGAACTCAGGCATACATTTGTTAAACAGAGGAACTATCCCTTTATATGATTGGTAAGTCAAGCTATACACATATTGAAGTGATAAACAGCTGGTCCACAGCACTGACATTACGTGAATGTCGACATGATAGCAAAACTTACCAGAAAAATTGCACTTCATCCACATAGTCCTTCCAAAACACCATCTTCAAAACACACACAACCCACCCACCCACCCACACAACCCACCCACCC
>NMRA01000081.1:921805-945183 GCA_002633005.1 Phoronis australis
CACACACACACACACCACACACACACAACCTGCATATTGTGGCACCCATTAACATAAAAATAGCCGTTACCCTGAAAACAGCCTAACAGCACCCTAGACAGCACGACCAAGCGGATTGTAGTAGTCTTGTCGTTGAATATATAACACAGATAGGGTGTCCAAAAAGTGAGAAGGGACCAGAACACGCCCACTGCACAAATGACGTTCTGCCCCCCTAGCTTGTCACTTAGGTAACCTCCCATCACCTGCGTCATCATGTAACCCCAGAAGAATGCTGAGAGCACCATTCCCTGAAAGAGAACCGAGCAATGATCACATGAACCCTTACAAAACAAAGATAGCTATAGAAGGCTGGTCATAAAACATTATGAGCTCAGTAGCAATTTTAACAAACAAGGGCCTGTTTTATTAAAGGCGTAAGTCCGACCATAGGCTTCATTGCAAAGGTATGTCGTGTTCTTTAAGAGCGAGAACATGACGTTATCAATTTTTTATACCTCGACTTGACAACTGCCTTCATGAAGTCATAATGATTAATTTTGTGCAAATTAAAGGCCATCAATACCGTACATCCAATCTACTTATTCTCTGCCTATTTTACATTTTCTACCTGATTTTATTTGTCACGGAACATAACTCCATACGAACAAATATCAAAACAAAAAATTGAGTGACTAGTGAACTTGGGAAATGTAAAAACTCACTATTGTGTTTTTGTTTACAAAAGCCCCTCTTTTTTGCAGCACGTGTGAACAAGCAACACTCGAGGTCAGAAAGTCGCAATGAAGTGTTCATGCTTGTGGTTGAACACAAACATATCAAAACTTCAATCACTGTTGGTACAAGAATTTGTAAGGGATTTGTAGAGCTTGTTCAAGAATCTTAAAATGGTAACGCAATGGGGATTTGGGGAAAAAATAGAGTGAAATTAGCAGAAAACAGTCTGCAAGAAGTGGAACACAATGACCTCCCTTAAAATCACAGTTACAACCACCTTAGCTCAGATAGGATTCATGACCTTCAATTCTTCAGTTGTAGACAAACATGGCAGAACACTTTTCATTTGCTAAATAACTTCAAAACAGTCTACAGCGACTGTAATTCTACTGAGGGACAGTATGTGGCAGGGACAGGACAGCAAACTGTCCCTTGTGAGATATTAGTTACACTTCTTCGTTAGTAGGTGCACTCTGATCATTTTGCCTCTTACTGCATACGAAAGGTAATAAACATGGCGGCAATACTTAACATTCACGTGGCCCCCGAGTCAAAATGCTGTTATAAAGTGGTATGTTACTTTGGAGACACACATGATATTGCACGAAAGTTTTTTGTACCTCACATTACTTTTAAATCAAACATTTCTATTCCACTGACCCACAGAACTGCTTCTGCAAGTTGATACAGATACCCGTGCTTACTGGGTTACTTTACGTTCAAATGCTGACGAGGGCGCCCTAAACAGGGTGTCGACATTTGAGCCAGGGTGTCCATTTGGACGCCTGGACAACCTCTGAATGAAGGCCTGAAGATACATTAATCAAAATGTTGTGAAAAGATAAGGAAAAGAAAATAAGGAAATTAATATCAACTATAACAGCCATTTATGAGCTATTATTTCGGCAATAGTCTGATATAACATGCCTGCACTTTGAGAACCAGTTGATTGCTGTTATTCAGTGGTGAAAACTGGTTCTCAAAACGCAAGGACGTTATGTCAGACTTGACCATTATTTCTAAGTGTGTCATACAAGCATCACCTGTGCGTATTCAGGTTATAATTGCACCTGTCTAATAAGAGATATATTAACATCATTTCTAAAATCTATTCCTCTATTTACACGAGCATCTATTATATTGGCATGATGGTTTGGTTGGTCATTTCTCTAGCCATCTTCAACTGTTAAAGTGTTCTGGTGCGCTTGGATTGCACATTTCCTGATGCACAGTGAGATTTGAACTTGAAACCTTTCGCATCGCCAATTCAAAACAGTTTTAGGCAGTCAAGGAAAATATTCGAAAACTACATTTTGTTTGAATATATTGGCTGTATGTGGCTTAAAATAAGTTTACAAGTTTCATGTAGCGCAAATCAGGGACATGTTTCACAAGTCATAACTTTGCAGCCTTTTTCAGCTTATGCCAAAACTCTCAACCCGCTTCACTTAAAACGTCACAAGTCTAATCACCGTGACAAGTCTAGTCGACGCCACAAGTCTACTCACTGTAACATCTAGTGGCAATACCTATACTGAAATTGGCAGATATTTATGGAAGCAAAAATCATTCTGGAGGCAATAACTTTCATGCACCAGGGGTTGATATAAATCCCAGTGCAACATAGTAAGTAGTCACCCCTTCAGTTGAAATGAGCTAGTCCATTAACACTAGGCTTAAGAAATATTCAATGGAAAGTGCTTTAGTCACACTGGATGAATTTGAAACTTTGGCTAGTTTATAACTGATTACTGCAAAAACCAAAAATCAGTGTCAAACAAATTTAAGAGGCCTGAAAAGAGCGCAGGTTAATATTTCCCCAACCAAATAAAAAGAGGGTGGGAAAGAGGGAGGGGTACTTTAAAGAAGGTAAAAAAATCAACAGATAAAATTAAGAGGGGACAGCGCTCTGTTATAACTGCCGGAGGAGAACCCTGCGTAGTAACAATAAGGCTCAGTGAAGTGACGATTGTGGTGAATGATTGGGGTTACTTTTCAGCTCCAACTTCCGGCCATGTTGTTGACAAACATTGAGCTGTTTGATGGTTCTCGCATTAAGTACTTATCTGAGTGGTTTCCTAGCATAATTTCACTTCGAAAATACAAACACTGAAAGATGGACATTTCCATGGAAGCGTCATTGTTTTTACGATTTCAATTTCCAATTTCTAAAATCAGTGATTTGCATTTTGTTATGTAGTGGTAATGATTTTAGCACATCATTCTTCAGGACAATGGCAAGAATCGTGTAGTAGAACAATTTCATTATTTTCAGTTTCTAGTAACATGTATACACACAATTTATTGATATGCTGTTATTACTTGTTACAAGTATTATGAAATAAAGAATTTCTGAAGAAAAATAGATGTTGGTGTTTTTTCTCAGCCTTGACAAATAAGTAGAAAAAAGCAGGACTATTAGTAGGAAAAGTAGAAAAATGTTCAGCATTGGGAGGTCTGACGACTTTTTCCTGGACTTACGTCAGGTTGAAAATGGGCGTAACGCTACGACCAAAATTTAGAATTTTTTGTTAGTTAAACACTGACTTAAGTTGTTGTAGGCATGCAGATAGACAGGACTCAGATGAACAAGTCTCAAATGAACATACCGGTATCATGGGATTCATTCATACCACATCTCCTTATTGCAGGCAATACAGACTGCTCTCCACAGCATATCAACTATACATGCTACTATTGTGCTTAGAAATGATTGGTTAACATAAAATCAATTCTCCACCAGGAATGAACCAGTTGTTTTCATGTTCCAGTGTACCCAGCTTGAATTTATTGTTATCGGTTTACAAATCAATCATTTTTGTTTTTAATGCTAATGTAAAATTATACTATTTCCACAAAACCAGTATCTAGTATACTGTGTTGGCCTAACAAACTATGCTACACTCCTACTGCACTTCATCTGTTATGCTGAGTAGTGAGTCACTGATGGGCAATTGCCAATCCGGCATGGAACATATACCATGCCTTTTTACACCATTTAACAATTATAATGTAAGCCAAAAATCTAAAATTGCCACAAAGGGCATAGCATTACACACATTTCTCCAAAAATTGATGGGTGCTTTCGCACAAACACACAAACCGAATTTCATAACTATTTTTAAATCTAGAGCGGTCAAATCGGTCTGAAACAAGGTAGGTGGCTTTGTCTCCTTGATAAAAATGTAGATAATGAGGCATCCAAAAAGAAATCCTACATTGCCACTAGAAGATGCCACAGCAATCAGTGTCGTCCCAAAATCCATGTCATATGTACTCTCCTTAAAGAATTATACACTAACTTTTATGAAGATCCATCAACGAACTTGGTAGATATTGAGGCATAGGCTAAAAAATAGTATGGCACAGTAATTGGACATTTCCAAAAATGAAAGTTAGTTTTTCTCATCTCTAGATAGGAAACGATCAGTGGAATTACATAGGAAACTTTCAAGCAGTTTGACGGAGAGATGTACGTCAAAAAGACACACAACAAAAATGGCTACTAGCAAGCACAGAATATCTCCATGATAGCAAGTAGCAGCATGATGGATCCAACCATTGTTATGAGCAATGCTCTTTCAATGACTTTGCTATAATAGACCAAGCAGAAACAACAACGGAGTGGAAAATTCTCGAGGCTCTGAACACCAATTGGTGTAAACCCAGTCTCAATAGGCAACTGACACACTGAAGGTTGTCATTGTCAGTCTAGTCTATTGTTACTCCCGTTTCTGTGTCTGTGTACCATTACTTGTTGTTGGGCCTAGCAACGTGGCCACTGTTTGATGGTGTTTTAATAAATGCCGAAACATGTCAAGCCGATTTAAATCCCTCGTTGCTTTTATCAACAAAAGCACAGAAAATGCTGAATACATTCCAAAATGAGGTGTTGTCGACTCCTTAATAGAAACATGTTTTGAAAATTCGTCAACGGACTCAGTAGGCTAACATAACAAGAGCAACACGGAGCGCTGAAATGCGCCCACGAATGCATCACAAATGGTGTGCTTTTAGGGTTATTTATTTGCATCATAAAAATGGCCACTAGATGGCCCAAAAACGTACAATCCATCCATCCAAAAACGGAACATGCCATATTTCAAAAAATCTGTCAAGGAACTTCAGAGAAACAAAGGAAAACAGAACAAAATGAAATTGCCACTTGTGGGCACAGCGTACGTTCCATCCGCCTGAAAGTGGTCGTCTGTTATCTTCATATTAATTCACTTTCTAAATCTAATAAAGATCCTGCAGTGGGTTTTGGAGATACAGCTATGGGCATAAAACAAAGCAAAACTACCACTAGGAGGCGCCACAGTAGTCAGTCGCCATGATCAAACGTCCTCTTCATACTGAAAACATATATGCCAATTTTCAAAATCATCCTTATAATGATTTGGTTGATCGAGGGGTGAAGACCAAAAACAAGATTTGAAAACAGCAAAAATGGCCACCAGGTGGCGCAAAATACAGGATGATAATGTCTTCTCACCAATAGATGCCGATATTCAAAATTTTATGAAAATCTGTTGAGGACCTTTGAAGATAGACCGGTAAACGTAAAATACTAAAATTGCCACTAGGGGGCACACTGGTAGTCAGATCCGTCCGAAAGTCGTCGTCTTCTATTATCAACATCATATAAATACACATGCTAAATTAAGTAAAGATCTTGCAAACGGTTTAATAGATACAGCCATGAGCGAAAAAAAAAAAACTGCCACTAGGAGGCACCACAGTGGTCGAACTCATTGGAAAATCGTCATCAGCCGTCCACTTCATAGTAAAAACATACATGCAAATTTTCACAATTATCGGTTTGGTTGATAGACGAGTGGATGCCATAAAACAGACTCGAAAACAATAAAAATGGCCACAAGGTGGCGCAAACTAGGTTGAATCCATCTGAAAACCGATAGATAGTGTCACCTCATTAACAGATGCCCATATGACAAATTTTATGAAAATACGTTGAGGACCTTTGAACATACAGAGGTAAACGTAAAAAAATAAAATTGCCACTACGTTGCACACCAATAGTCAGATCCATATGAAAGTCGTTGTCCTCCGTTGTTAACATCATGTAAATACACTTACAAAATTTACTAAAGATACAGCCACGAGCGCAAAAAAAAACTGCCACTACATGCCAATTTTCATAATCATCCTTTGAGCGCTTTGGTTGAGAGGGGTGGATGCGAAAAACAGTAAAAATGGCCATTAGGTGGCGCAAACTATGTCAAATCCATCTGAAAACTGGAGGATAGCGTCATCTCACTAATAGATGCCTATATATTACTAAATTTCATGAAAATCCGTTCAGGACTTTTGAAGATACAGAGGTAAACGTAGAAAACTAAAATTGCCACTAGGGGGCACACTGGTAGTCCGATATGTCCGAAAGTTCGCTCATGCCGTCCCATTTATGAATGGAACATATGTGCAAAATTTCATGAACCTACGACAAGACATTTTGGAGATAGAGCAGCGGACGCCACACACCGGACGCCGGATGGACGGACGCAGGACAGAGATGACGGCATAATGCGTCCACATATAAATATGTGGGTGCATAAAAAATGCAAATTCCACTATGGGTAGACCAAAAATCCCCTCAAGCCATTATATCCATGATAGAAACATGCCTGCATTGGTACACTAATTTCCATCCAGGGGTTTTAGAGATGCAGCAGTGGACGACAGATGAACGGAGATGACAGTATAATGCACACATACATACGCACACACGTATACGCTACAGTAAAATGTCTCCAGTTTGGAACAATGTCTAAGAGTTGGGACACCGAAATTCTAGCTAAAATTGAATTTTCTTGATTCTGGAATTTCCTTGACTCTGAAGACTTGAACATGTCATGAGCGGCTTAGGCATTAATAATATTTCTCAAATATCAGAGATTGCACATTGCATTGATCAACAGTCTTAAGAGTTGAGAATTCTAAAAATTGGAGCAAATGTTTTCATGTATCCCCATGGTGCGAAATGAGGTAAAATCATTAATCTTTTTTCTTGATCGTAAATCTTGAATTTGGGACATGCGATGTTGCCTATTTCTAAAATTTGGTATAAGCGTTGAACAAAATAATTTTTTCACTACCTCAAAGTGAATAATTTTTACCATAATGGTACTTGTAAAAATAACAGAAAGCAACATTGCAAGCTTACGAAATGGAACGTACCGATTCTGACTTATCCCAGCTGAGTTCTTCAGCTACTTTGACGATGCACAGTGGCATGACTGTTCTGGAGGCATACAACGCAGAACAGCCCAGGAACATGGACACTGTCCAAAGTTTCTTTTCACTTCTGGAAAAATAATTGCAAAGTTGGGCCAATAACATCACAGTAAATTCAGGTGAATGAATGAGTAAAAAATGAAGAGCTTGTAATTTGATGAGCTCAAAATAGTACCCACAACAGTGAAGGACTCAATGGCAATATTTGGCAGAAAATGACACTTTAGTATCAACTTTCACAGCTAGACATGTATATAACATAAAAGGCATTTTTAAATCCTTTCAAGCATGCACATTATGTATTCTCAGTGTCTTTGACTAATAATAATCCTGCAAGTTTAAAACATAACATTCAAATTAACAAACTATTTTTCCTCAAAACAATTATGCTGAAAGCAGTCAAACTCATTTACGGTAAATCAAAAACAACCTGGTTCTTGTAACTTAGAAGTGATTTTTGACCTTATATATTAGAAAGAACTGACAGTATTTTATTGTTTGAGACAATGTTCAACATACCAACAGGGGGCACTTTGAGGGGCAGAACATGGTCTCAAGCACAAACTGCTACCTCTTTTCAAGCCCAGAAACCACCACGTGATGCCCTGACTTTTTGCTGTCAGTTCTTAGACACTTTTGCCAGATGATGTTCTTGATCAAGGAAGAAATGTTGCGTCTGTTTGTATTGTGTTTTTGAAATATGAAGTAGCTGCGCTGGTTGTAAGATTTTTGATAACACTTTCGCCAAGAGTAAGGAATAAGTTGAGATCACTTTTAAAGTGGAAAGTGTAAATCAAAACATACTTCAACCTGCAGATCACCAATGCGACTTCAGATTTTGTTTGGCGATCTGATAAAATCCCAGATTGCCATGAAGTCGCCACGCCACATCCGACCACGCACTCTAAGTCTCAAAATAATACAGGAAGTAAACAGACCTAAGTCAGAACCATACGCCAAAAATCAGAAGGGCCCAATCATGATTATCTGCCTCAGGAGGCGAACCCGTGCAATGGAATATTAGGCCTGAGAGGGGAACACGTGGTAAAACAGATTGCCACTGGGAACGTGAGACACTCATAATTTTCCGTTCGAGCAAAAATACTGTCTGGGAGGTCTCGGGTATGATGGCAGACATTTCCTGAGTTTACCCGCTTTCCACTTCAGGTATTTCATTTTTGGCTCTTCTCGGTGAGGTTTACCGACCTTACTAGTTACAGTTTGGCAAGCTAGGAATTTTGCCAGGTTGCATTTGGCGAGCTGACGTTATGCTTAAACATCGACCTCTGGAAATGTGACTTTCTTTGACCAAAAGGCATTTACAGCAGCATTACTGTAATTCTAAACTTATATGACGCCACCTGGTGCCAGTAATGTAGAAAGGGCCAGTTGCCAATTTGGACAACTGAACGAAGAAGTGTTCGAAATATAGATTGATTGCAGGAGTATTTGGTCGAGCTGACAAGAGTTAAAGAAATCAACGGCCTCTTAAACCGGCTAAGGTGTCCCTCTAATGCTCTATGCGCAAAATGTAACTTATAGCAACATGATTTTGATGGTTTTATAAGTGTGAGGCATAATTCGCCGAAAAGCTTCCAGATGACCACCGTCTCCACTGAGGCCAATTGAGATGGCGCTACTGTCTATGTTAATGACAGCTTTACTTTACAAATTTGCAAAGTTTGCAATCAGTGTTCGAGCTTCAGCAAATAAATGTGTTGGCCCAGGAGGCCAGTTACTTGAATATGAGACCACATCCACATGGGCCTGTATGTGAAAGTTTACTGGCCCGGCCATAAATACACTGGCCCCGGGCCACCGTGTTCAGCCATTTCTGTTTTGGTTGCGTTGTCAAAAAGACTTGCCCGTGAGTTTCGAGATGGAAAGCGTTTACTGAGGAGGTCCTGAGCACATTTTAATAGAGAACTTTTGAGAGTATTATTGATAACTTTGAGTGATAGAATCTGAAGAAGTTATGGTGTGAATTGCTTGTCAGTGAGTGCCTGTGTTGGCGTCCTAAGGCCTCGACTGAAGTTTGTGAGGTTTGGCAGTTATCAGTATCACCTGTGGAGAACCCCCTAATAGAACAGAGTGCGGTGAGTACTCTCACCATGTAATTCCAACTAGGTCAGGGAGAGTTCACCGCACTAACATTTTTGGCGCTCAACGTGAGACGCGAATGTACGTCTCACTTCAATGCCGGGAATCCTAACCAGTCGACCATAGTGCAATTGCCCGTAGGCAACTGATTAAGAGAGGTCTTTACATTACTACACTCAATGCAGAGTGCAGATTCACCACTAGGGAGACAAGCTGCTGTTAATGTTGAACAACGTCAACATGGCAACGTCAACTAGTAGAAAGGGGGAAAGGCCAACAAGCACTTCGACCGAAATCACAACTAAGGAAGAGATGACATTAAGCAACAAGCAAATTACCTGTTCCAAAACCTCAATGAGTCTAGACTGTCTTCTTTATGAGAAATTGTTACTGACAGAGGTTTGAATTCCCGGCGAGGACTACCTTCGTCTCTTTCGTGAGCGGCCATTTCCGAAACTAAACAGTATACGTCAAGCCCCAAACTCCACACAAAATCATACTCGTATTTTATAGACTAACGTAAAGGCAAAAATTTTCCAATTACAATACACTAGTTAGCTACTCGATATAAAATATCATGATCTGTGTTAAAAATATATTCAATATAGTCTCATTTGTTACGATTCGTAAAAATACAAATGCGTAAAACGTTCTTTGAACTCAAAAGTAACCAGATTACAATCAATGATAAATTAATAATAATCATTTGTGACTGTAATCATTGAACAAAAAATATAAACTTGAAAGAATTTTTTTAGTAAATATATATTTATAATTAATTACAAACTTCCAGATTTTTGATTTTCTGTGATAATGTTGGCAGGTGTGTCATAGCATTTAGTATTTCCGGTTTCAAGGCATGTGAAGAAAATAGTTGTTTACCAGCAGTTTGCGTGTCTATCAGAAAGGCACGTCGTAAACATGGTTTGTATTGTTTTGTGCTAAAGTACTGTTTCGTTGTCTTGTCCAGACTGATCTCTTAATGTTGAATGAGACAGAAATTGCTTACTAACAAAAACATAATTATACAATTTGCCATCTGATATGCCTTCTTCCATCCACAGGCGTCCTCAGCTTCTGATTGTCCCCAATACACTACATATAATACTACAAGGTATGACACTTCCGACTAGAAATTCCACGGTTGCTTCACTTCAGCCCTTCATAGCTAACATAAAACTCAATAAATTTACACAAAACAAGACTGTAGTGAGACGTTATTTGACTGGTCTCACTGATGCGCTGGCCTTCAGCCGCGCGCGCTCTCTATCGGCATTGGAAGATGACTGTTGTTCGTCTTTGAGACTGCCGACGTTGGCTGTCCGGCCCATATGCCGGTAATGGCCAATGAGGGCGCATCATGAATATTAATTAAGCGGCCCTGCGGCTGATACACATGTATGGATGCAGAGCGGCATTCGATATCCAGACCACACTCCTAAGCAGAACTATTGAGCTCGACCACGGACAACTAAGATGTAAGGTAAGACACCTTGAAAAATCACTACAAGACTTCAACAAACCATTGGCAATTGTTCTTTCTTCCAATACCATTCGTGGTATCCTGTTTCGGCGACTTCGTAAGAAATTCGCAGTCAAAGAACAAAAATGTTCACAAAAAGCCTAAACACACTTCCATCTTGGACGGCTCGAGGTCAAGGACGGTACGGAAATTGACAGTTTGTCGTGTAAAGTCACGATGTCGATAACGCCGTCCATCCGTAAGCTGAGGACGCCTGTGCTTCCATCTGGTAATAGACGGTGACCACCGTCGCTAGCTGACTAGAAAGGGGGTAGCTCCTGTAGGTGCTTCATGTGCTGGAAGATTTTCGGTGAGTTATGCCTCACACTGACTGAAACATCAAAGTCACATTGTTAGAAATACCTTTCACACATAGAGGGACACCTTAGGAGGCCGTTGATGTATTTAATTGAATTTAATTCCTTCAAATTGAAGAAATACTCCCGTTATCAAACTTTTCCAGCAAGCAATCTCTCGTTCAGTTCCAAAAATCGGAAACTCGCCATTTTTAACACTGCATGCGGTAGGTGGTATGACGTCATATCCCCTGACGTGTGCAGTGTAAAAATGGCCAGTAACCGATTTTGGGAACTGAACGAGGGAGTGCTTGCAGAGAAAGTTTGATAACAGGAGTATTTCTTCGACTTGGAAGGAATTAAAGACATCGACGGCCTCCTAATGTGTTCCTCAATGTGCAAAAGTTATGTATAGCAACATGGCTTTGTTGTTTTAGTCAGTGTGAGGCCTAATTTGCCGAATAGCTTCTTGCGTATGAAGTTCCTATAGGAGCTACACCGTCTCTAGTTTCATCCCCTAAGTAACAGGGCTGTTATTCAGTGATTGCCAGGTTCTCTTAATAAGGGTCCATTATATCCGAATAGTGCCAAGGCAAATAATATCTGACACAAAGTTAAATCATTAAAAACTACAGTCTTATGTGAGTAAACTAAAATAGTTAAGGATTCTTAAAATAAATATTGCACTTCTACTCATATCCTGCTCCTAAATTTATGGAGTGGTTAAGATGCACCATTAAAAATAAGCACTTACATTGCCTTGTACACCGCAGGCCTACAGGCTAAACTAGATACGTAACCGTCTGTATTGATAGACACGCTCCACAAGGTTCTTAAACAGTGGAACACAATTTTGCCCAAATGGTGCTCGGAAAAATCGTACATTTGGTAATTACAAGGTCTGAATGAAGCAAAATATAGTACCAGTTCCCAAGCAAAACAGAAAAAGTCATTTAAAGAAACAAGTTGGCAGTATATGTAAAAATATCAACATTTTCCAAACACATGTCTTGCTCTCGACGCCATCTTGTCACTGAGTTTATACTGTCTTAAGTTGATGTGATTTGTGAAAAGATATCAACAGTTAACTTCATGACCTAATTTTACTTGAATGCCATTGGTTGATTTAGAAACGAGGCCAACCCTCGAAATCTTAATCAGGCCTAAGCGGAAACGGACGTCGAAGTCACCGTTTTGGAGGTGGTCTTTTTTTACCAACAAATTTCTTTAATTTTGGGTTGCTAATTCTCGTGCAGGAAGCATGAAAAGAACAGAGAGTGATCAGTTTACTATCCAAGTATGTTTTTAAACTGTTGTGAAGGTTGCACATTTCACATTTCGTCAAATTTCTTTGACAACTGCCGTTGGCAAAAAGCATCAAGCAAAGCCAACACTTTTGATTAGCAGTGGTTTGTGTCTGGCCTAAAGAGGCTATAGTACACCCCATAAAATGTTACTCATCTCAAAATACAATGAAAAACATTGAATGATGCATGTATGTATCAGGGCTTGGAATTTTCCGTGGAAACGCGGATTTCCGCTTTTTTCAAATGTGCTTTCCGCTTTTTTTTATAATATTCCCGCGTAAAAAAATTGGATTTGATATAAAATTTCCGCGGCAAATTCCTTTCTTACAGCGGCGTTGCAGACGACGTTCACCTCGAAAAGCGGAAGTTGCTCTTTATGTTTCGGAGGAACGTAAATTGTTAACATTGCCGGGGCATCTGGGACAGCGTGGTGAGAATATCAATGGCTTCTCATGTTATTGTTAAGCGCGGCGACAAATACTACTGCTCTGCAGCCAAAAATGTGTGGGTTGGGAGTGGACGGGCGAGCTAAAAGGACGCAGACGCATGCTACTGATGGTGGTAACGTTTTTTTTTTAGTAATCCCGATTTTTGTCGGGGAAAGGTTAACATTGACCATTTCAAGGCTGGTTATCGGGCATGATTTGGGCCGTAAATGTTTCAAAGTTTCCGCGTTTTTTGTCATTGGTCATTCCAAGCCCTGATGTATACACATTTAGTTGTAATTAACACATACCATGACTGGGGACAATTTGGTCAACATAATTTGAACATATCCATGAAAATCTCGTGGCTCTCTCGAGCTTCGCTCATCAGGTGTCATTTTGAGGAAGTTACGCGAAATCACGACAGTTGACAAACAAAAAGTTCAAGAGACAATGCTTACAAATTGTACCGGATATGTTCCCATCCTATTTTTTGCAAGTGTCATATGCCAGGTCACGCTTTGCTCAGTCTGGCGCTTGTCCTTGCCTAACTCACGTGACATCAGTTATACTTTGTGGTCATCGCGCGCACAGAAAAAGTTAGCAGTGGCCACAAAAGTGTTGTTGGAACTCTTCACCAAAGTGATCTTAATTTCCATAGCCGTGTTTCATAGAGGATATGTAAAGAATCAGAAAGGGTCACTGAAGAAAACAAGCGCATTGTTAAGTGGCAATTTTATGTGTTAAATGTATTTTTGACTTGGTGAAAACCTAATATTCGGTGAGCGTATTTGGCCTACTGCCTATATAAAATACACGAGTGAGATTAGTACAGTAACAGATTGCTGGTAGCTACCTCAGGTTAGATTCTGCTTGGCCTGTGGTGGGGATCATGTTATGACTTATTCCTCCTAATCAAAGGTCAGGCAGGATATAATTTTGACGTACTGTGTTTCAAATCCATAAGGTTACAACATGCACTACCGTATTCGCCGTAATAACCGCCCATGCCCCTATAAGCGCCCCCCCACGCGTTTTCAGACTTTGATGAAATAAGCGCCCAGTCCATGAACGTGTACACGGGAACAATGACGTACCTACAGTCCTAAAACTCGGCTACAGTAACGTCTTCAATTTTTCAAAAAAGTTTTGCACGGGTCTTCTAGACCAGCGGCACTGCTACGTTTGTATTTAGCCGTGACTTTACACTTCAAAGTAACGCAGCGCTTCAAAAAGAACGCAACAGCGTTGCTACTCTCTCGCGACGACCGTGTCCCACTCTATGGTCTGACCTTTCAGTAGACACATCGACTGTCTTATGAATAAAAATAACTCGCTGTTAAACGCACGTGGCCAGGAAGCGCGCGCGCTACATACATGAACCTGTCATCAAAGACATTAGTCGGGAATTTTACATTCATGAAACGGGTAGCATAGCATCGACAAGAAATGAATATTGGCACTAATTTCCGACAATTTCTAATACTACAAAACATGTTAGCGTTATTTTTGAGATGTATTGTTTGATTAACCATAATTGGTGTTTTTAAGCCGAACATCCGATAAAGTGACAACTGACAGTGAATGCTTACACACCCTTACACCGAAAAATAGCTGTCAGATAGTTATACGTACGTACGCATCCAGCTACACGGCGACTAATATGGGCCTTTCCGAGACAAATGTCGAAAGTTTTTAGCACGAGACCGGCAAGTGCTGAATGAAACACGCTCTGGTTTAGGCCTACTGCCTGTGCAAATTTCTTTAGACACATCTAGCTAGTTAGATTGCGTGCCTCTGGCCAAAAGACGGTCTCTGCTTTGGCAAATGAACTCAGGTGACACGCACGCGCTCGCTTATTCGCAGACGAACTTCAAAACAAACGTCACGTGACAACAACATGTTTGTTCGTCCAGACATTTTTCTCGCCGTGTTACCGATCATACATGTAGATGCACAGATTTGTACTTAAACCTGCCGTTAATCCAGACTCCACGGGAACTTAAAAAATCTTAGAGGTGCTACTTATAAAACTTAATGAGGATTTCAGGTAATTTGCTTGAGTCAAAACCATTTTTATTCAAGCATTGAAATCGCCATATCGAAGACGGCGATTTCGAGGCAGTCAGTCGGCGAGTTTTCGCCCTGGAATTTCAGCACAATTTTCTGTAAAATGGTCGTAATTTAGCTGCAAAGTTTGATAGCAATGCACCACAGTTTTGTTGAAAGTCTTTCATAGATTACATATACGTCACAGAGCGTAAATTTTATGAATCTTAGCTTCCGATTTCACCCGTTTCAGAGACCGGGTTTCAACCGCCTTGGGTTATAATAAGCGCCCCCCCTGAACCGAACATTTCTAAGCGCGCTGGGCGGTTATTACAGCGAATACGGTATCTCATAGTACTGCTGAAAGCATTTAACTGTCACTATACTGGACTCGCGCTCTCCATGAGGAGGGTAAACAACGGGAGCTGTCTTGAGCGTTGTCACACACGCAGGTGAGTAGCAGCTAGAAGTTGACATCAAGTGAAGATGAGAGCTTGATGGAGCTGCAAATATCTGAGATGTTGATGAAAATGCAAAAAAATTGTACTGTTTCAAATATTAAGGATTTTGCCAACTTAGTAACTGAACCAAGGAGCTGAATGTGAACTTGTGATTCAGAAGTTTTGACACCAAGCGTTTGCAGGGAATTTTTTTTCTGATTTCTTGGTATCGGACAAAATGTCACTGAATATTTTAGCCTGCAACCAGGAAAAAGAAGAAGTTCATTGACAAAAAGAATGCAGTGACGTTTCATCTTGTACACAGAAGTCAGAAGGACCCGTTACAAGCTGATGAAGAAGCTGGACAGAGAGTACTTCTGCCACACGAGGCGGCTTCACTAACAGTATGTCTATTTCTTTTTCATTTTCTTAGGCTCGTCAATGCCTTCCTCTGATTTCTATGAGCAATCCATTCTCTGTGTGTTCCTTCCTGATATGCCTTTAAGTTATGAGGGAATACATAGATGCAAAAACCAGTTAGTGCTATGACTGTAGTCTTGTAGCAAATGCAGAATGTGAACTGAGGCCCCTCAGGTGACATTCTGCAGTCCACATTATTGTATACTACTGTCTCTTCCTGTATTTGTGCCATTGTATTCATCTTTTTTATTAAGACACTAGTCACTTACATGGATCCCGGATTTTGAGGACCAGTTGGATGCCTTTTATTCAGTGCAGGAAAATTGTTCTTAAAATCCGGGACCCTGTAATTGGCTGTTATCGTTATTAGTTTTGTTAACTTCTTGGCAATGTCCCATAGGATTGATTTTAGAGCCAGTAAATATTGTCTTAAGAGCAGTCTTCTTCCTGACTTAAATTGCAATGGCTGTCTGCACCGCCAGATAATGATAACAAATTGTGCAACCAATATTCACACTTTATGCGACTGACGTCTATTCAATCACATGGTCCAAGACTTGTGTATGCATAAATATCAACTGGGCAATGTCAGTACTGCATCTCATTGTTTTGGCAAAATGGCTTTGGCCTACAGCTGTTTCTTGTTCTTGCATTATTAGAAACAGTGAAATAAACCTTGTTCAACTGTTTGAAAATTTCTATTTTCATAAAAAATTAGCTGCTGGTGATGGTGATGGTATTGGTGATGGTGTTTTTGATGGTGTTAACTGCTCTTGTATATTGTTATTATCCTCTAATCTTTAGTCAACTGCTGAAAAGCGCAGAGAAGAGCAACAAAAATATGGTGTGTTCTTCGATGATGACTACAACTATATGCAGCACTTACGAGACGTCGATGAACTCTACCAGGTGGAGCCACTCGAGTATTCAGCACCAGCCGCGGCTGAGGTAAGAGACATCATCAACTACCATTTAAACAATTTTATAAGGAGCCTTATGGAGTGACTTCATCTCTTAAGTGAGTTGTCACAATAGCATTCAGTGCCATCTAGTGTGGACATTTTCAAAGTAGAGTGATGAGGGATTCTGAAAATGGTTCTAACCTGTCTTACATTGTTATTCACACGTGACCATGCTTTTTGATTTTCATTTTGAGAAGTGCACGTTTTTCACCTGAAGCTGACTTTCTGTGTCATTTGACGCCCCTAAACTAAATAGCAAATTCACTTTATTGGTGTGTCACCTTGGACACAGTTTTTATAACAAGAAATAAAGTTAATGATAGGAGAAACTTCGATTCATTTCTTGATTTTGTTCCTGCATTTCCAACTGTATGGATAAAAGTTTGGCCAGTCTTGTCTTATTTTTTGTATCAAAAGACTGTGTCATTCTGTCCAAATGTAACAGTTTCTAGACTGTTATCATGGAGCCCAGTGTTTGGAAAGTTAGAACGAACAGTGGGTACAGAGCAACTTGAAACACTGACCTTGTTGATACCCGTTTCCAAAATTACACACATCAGTGCTGGAAGCTTAGCCTGATGTCTGGTCGCCAAATGTGACTCGCTAAAATGGCAGGCTGAAGCAAACGAAATCTGAGGTCACCACAATAGACTTTGAAGTCATCGACCAAAGAAGAAGAAAAACGTCATGCCGCACTCCATTCTCGAACAATTACTCATACCTCTTCCACATCTCCTCACAAGAAATATGCACCATTCAAATCAATCTGCTGCTGGCAAAGAACACAGACCATTGGATACACTGGACGTGCATGTTTCATGGTCTGATCTTGCCCAACTTTTGCCGAACAATTCCGACTTCCACCTGTTCACTTCCTGTTACGTAAGTGCGTGTTTGAAGTTTTGCTGGCTGCTGAGGATGGCAAATGCACTGATTTCACGAAATAAACGGAACAATTGTGAACGAAAGGAATTTAGTTTTTAGGTGTGGCAACTTCATGGTGACTTTTCCCAGTTCTCAAAACACAATCTGAAGTCGCATTGGCCAAATCGAGCACTGTATATACATAATTATCCAAAAAGCTGCATGGTTTAAACGTTACCCCCATACCTTGGTTGCAAGTCAAAATATACAGAACTCAGTTCATGATTATACAAATGTTTGCTAAGTGTTTTTCCCATAAATGAATTGTTAGAGCCAAGTACAGGAAAAATCAAAACACCAGCAAAAACTGAGACTCACATGCACGCACGCACACATGAAAGTATTGGTTTACGCTGTATTATGTTTCATGACAAAAATTTTTGCTTTCAGCCGAGGATCCACTTGCCGTCGTCTGTTTTTGGATCAACCACTGAAACAGATATCGGGTTGTTAAACAAGGCTGTACCACTCAAAGGTAACCTTTGTTTGTCTTCATAACAGCTCTTTGATTCTTTGTTGTTGGTACAGGCTTCACACACATTTGAACTCTTCAATTTCTCCTACTCTCCTTCAAAATCCTTGAATTTAAACTTGTTATTGAAAGTTGAGGGAAAGCAGCCATTTTAATTGTTACCTATTAAAAGTAAAGATCCTGATAGTTGCTATTCCATTGGCGTGATTTACTATTTATGGGATAAAAGGAAGTGACGTAAATGGCTGAGCAGCTTTGTTCTGAATTCACTTCCATAGGCACGAATGATCGCCACTGACTGTTCAATATTGAGTGGAACATTGTGTTTGTTCAATGGTAGTAAATGTAGGAGCTGGATACGGTCCTTTTGCTAATCAAGTCACTTTCTACTGTTGCATAGAGAGTGAATACATGCCAAGGAAATCACCTGGGTGGGGGAACACTAATTAACACCGAAAGATGCTTCTCCAAGAGAACCAGGGATTTATATGCTTAGTGATCATAGCATGAAGTTGTTGTGTTCCCTTTGAAGACATGTAAATAATCATGTACTACACACTGGTCCTAACCAGGGCACTTAACAGTAAGAGATATATACCCTAAGCTGTCAAAAATTGTAGATTTGCTAATTTTGTGAACTGACCCAGTGGCCCACAGGCTCCATCCAAGTACTGCAAAACAATAACAGTATTTTGTGGATTCTGATTTTCAAGCCGGCTGTTTTGGCTTCACAGCATCGGAAATGTGTGACTTAGTTAAAGCATTAGCTTCATTTGATGGTTGGCAATGTTCACGCTGGTTATGTCTGAGAGATTAGTTTGAAGAAATGCACTCTGTGTTCATACTGATGCAGACTGGCTAGCATTAATTTAATATGAAACAGTGTGGAGTGTAATTACTTTCTCGCAATAACCATATTATGTATTTCAAGTGTAATGTGTGACAACTGTGTTTAAAGGACCCCAGCCTGACTGGGACCCAGATATTGTGGCAGCGCTGGATGATGACTTCAACTTGGATGACCCAGATAACGTGTTAGAAGACGATTTCGTAATCCAAGCCAATCAGGATGGGTTTGGTGCTGAGGAAGAGGAGGAGGGCAGAAGTGATGACGGGTGGGTGTGAGTGATGTTGTTATTGGTGAGACTGTCCAGCACACAACCTTATGTTGTGACCATGGAGATGTGAGGCTATTAGCCTTTCTTGTCACTCCACTTTGTCCCTTGGATTTCTTTTCATCTAACCCCTGTAGGGGCAGTCTATGAGCTGCTGTGTGAAAACGTGTGTGGGCAGGGATACAGTAAACATAAAAGTATCAAACTCATTTGTTCATAGGAACAATTTGAGGAAGTTTTCTTGTTTTTTTACAAATGATTATTTTTATTTCTTTTTCAGTCAATTGTAATGAAAAGTTTGTTGATTCATTTGTTTTGAACATTGGTTACCACAAAGGTAGCAACATGTTTGATATATCGAAGATTTTGCGTTGTTTCTCCAGAAGTGAAGACTCCATCCAAGGCTTTGCATCAGATGAGGCTGATGTCGACGGTGAGATGTGGGACACGTTTGACCCGGACAACTTTGACAGATTTGCAGACGAGGAGACAAAGTCGCGGTTCACTAACTACTCCATGTCTTCGTCAGTGATCAGGCGAAATAACGGCCTCACATTCTTGGATGACCAGTTTGAACATGTAAGACCAAAAAGGCTCATGATTGGTTCAGGTCTCCGCCTGACTCATTTCAAAACCCATGCCTCATTGTTTAAAGAAAAAATGCCCCCTGCATCTCTTTTTGTGAAATTCTTTTTATTTTAAAAAGCCTCACAAACATTTCTGTTAACTGTATTTTTAAGGTAATGTAGGACCTTATCGGTGAGTCTGTACATTTAGCCTAAAATCTATAAAGCTCTAGCATGGCTGCCAACTTTTACGGATTTATTCGTATTCTACGTACTTTCGGGGTCTAAAAATCGCTACGTACGGATTTTTAAATTTGCGGATTTTGAGCATTTATTTCTCTTCAAAAATCAGAATGATGAAATTAAAAAATATCTTTTAAATTGTCAGCATTTCAAAGCCCGAAATCTTCAAAGATTGAGGCAGGAAGTACTGGAAAGTGACAGAAATTGTCGAGAATGCAAAATCCGACCAATAAGACGTATCCTCAGTATCAGAGTGTAGAATGCGATTTGCATATGAAATTTCCCCTTTTTGTGATTGGCCAATTGGAGTTTTTGTGAAGGACTGACCAATGAAAAATGTGTTTACTTGGTTTTGCATTAAGGAAAATCGTGTGCTTTGGAATTCGTGTTAAGATGTTGAGGGAAATTTCAGAGATTAGTATACCAGTGAATTAGGTTAGAAAACGGGACTGAAATTAACCGGGTTTTATCATGCTGTCTTCAACGGTGAAAACCCTGACACCTGCAACACCGTTACGGATTAGGAATTACGAGATATCGAGATTTGCGGGTCGGTGTTAGTGTGGGAAGAAATCGATCACGCTGACAGCAAAAGCCGAAAACGTCAATGTGACGAGCTGAGTTGTTACGTAATTTTGCTTCTTTAGTTAATTACGATTTGAAATTGAAAAATGTTGATTTGGTGTGTATCGATCCATCTTGTACTTGAAATGAAATTGCGACTTTCTGAAAATGATGGAAATCATACAAGTTTCCATTTGTAAAGTATGGATGTTTAACACAAAGGTTACTTATTATGCCCTTAAAGGGTTGGCAGCCCTGCTATAGAATATAACTCGGCAAAAGTTTATATGTTCTAAAAGTAGAAATTATGTTGAAGTGGATTTTTGGCTTTATACCAATCTGCCATATTAATAAGGTCGTGTGCCTTTCCATTGTAAGGAAACAGTGGAACATTTTTAAAATGATTACTAACAAAATTTTGCATATTAGTGTATAAAGCATAGTCTTTGAAGGTTTCATGTGAATACAGTTCGCCATTTTGGAGATACGATGTTCCATACTTGGCCAAAATTGAACAGTTTTCTAGGGTCCTACTTATCTTTAATTGGCGTGGCAACTTTGCAATAACCGCCTCTTTCGTAACCTTAATTGATAAAGAACAGGTTTTCAAAGGCAAGCAGTGCGTTTTGAGCTGCGATCAGCTCCACCCCCATAACCATGAGTAAATAAACTGAGCAATCGTGATTTGAAAACAGAACTTTGTATGATAAATATTGAACTTGCACTTTGGGGTTTGAACAGTTATGCCAAAATTCTAAAATTTTATGCCATTTTACTGTGAATACTGCTGTCGTCTCTTTCTGGGCATCTGCCTTCTTCATCTACCTCTGTATGACATATTGCTTTACAAAAGAAAACTGCAGCACTTGTCAGTTTCAAGATGGATCGAAAACCACTATCCTCCTAGTGCCATTTTATGTAACCATGTTATTTTGCCGACAGGTTTTGTTTAATGATCTTGCATTTAGTAAAATTAGACAGATTAATAGAGCATTCATTGCCGCTATTTATTCTTTTGTCTGTCCAGTTGAGCAGGTTTCATGCCTGGACACTAGACACTATTTGATGTGGGTACATGGAATTGAACTGAGTTGGTGTCTGCCCTGTTGGTTTTAGATGTTTAAAGAATATGATGAAGATGAGATAGGTGCCTTAGACCACCAAGAGATAGATGGAAATATCCCTCAGAACAGCCACCTTCTCACTGATGCCATGGATGACTTTGAAACCAAATACTCATCACAAACGTGAGTTAAAATTTGCTATCTGTTGAGTGGTTCAAATTGGCAGCAATTCAAAGCGTGGTTATCAGTTTTTTAGTAAAACGACATCCTCTAACAGGTAGTGTTTAATTGATTTACTTGTTATTTTAACAATTTTTTGAATGCCTGTGTGTTGTTATACTGGGTTATCGGTCTTCCATTTCATAATGTCCCAGTACCTGGTTCTACAGTGTTCAAATTTGAGTCTTGTTATTGTGACAATGGTACACTTTCATTGTAACGTGGAAAATGACAGTGTTATGGTTCCAAAAAAGCAACAAAAAAAAAACAAAAAATGGCCACCATGCACCTGATTTCAACGAAATGCAATATGCCTTGAGCTGTTAATGGGACATATGTTGTGTGTGAATATCATGTCAGTTGGATGCGGAAATGTAACCAAAAAACAAACTTGATGGACTTGTAAGATATTTTGCTTTCACCAAGTTATGAGCCTTTATCCCACTTTATGTTGGTGATAATCACAAGAATAGTGAAGTCATCAATTTCTTTATTTTCTAGTGATGTCAGTCCCAAATTTTACTTGATGGTCACACATTATCCTGTCTAATAGGCGTGTTGAGCGCAAGGCTTTGCCGATCAAATTGGAGCTCTGCACCTATATGTAACTATGTAGTAATTTCATGCAAAAATATTTATATCAGTTAAATTTTGCTACACAAAAAATATTTCTCTCACACAAGCCTATTTATTTGTGGAATGAAAATTTTCCTCTTTTTTGTCATTGGTCATTCCAAGCCCTGGTAGTTACTGGTACAAACTTTCTTCAGTTGACCTTGAAATGTTAAGTCAGTTATGAGTCTTTTCTAGTTCTCCATTTAGAGATATAGTGTTCAGAGTTGTCATTTCTACCTCAGGACATTGAAGGAGGTGGTCAAGAAAACTGACAGCATAGACATTGCTAGTGACTCGGAAAGTGACCACAGTGAACAGATGGTGAAAATGGTGCTTGAAGAAAAACCGGAGAAGGCCTGGGATTGTGAGTCTATACTAAGTAAGTGGCCAGTAGGTTCCATCTCGAGAAGGCCTTGGACTGTTCGGCCATAGCAGTATATGCCATCTGTCAGATAATGAAATGTTATATCGGAACATTTGTGCAAGCCTTATTTTGGGATGAGACAATTTGTGCTTTGGAGCTTTGTGCAAAGTGTCATAATAAACAGACGGATGGTTGCCACGAACGCATGCAGGCCGCACCCACCACAGTTACGGTTGCTATGGTCCTACAAGCAGAAAAAATGTCTTTTGCAAGCATACTACATTAATAGGTCCTCTGCATTGTGTTGTTAATCATATTTCACCGAAACTGTTACCACGGAGTGCCACATTGTCGAAATGGGTCTTGGGCTAGTAAACTAATACGGTAAAGTCGCGTGATTTTCGGACACTGAAAATTAATTCCAATAGAAAAAATTCATTCTTGGACGAATCTCGCGAAATATCATTTTGTGGTGTCCGAATTCGGCGGACCTCCAAATTGGGTTTCCGCTAGTGTCCGAATTTCGTGGGTGTACATTATTTCGATGAGCGGTCGTAGTATCAACAATGCTGGCTCGGTCATTTGATAGCAGTATAATTGCAGGTAAATGAGACTCAAATGGTCTGAGCGATTAATTTTTGAAAATCTGGCTTTCCCAAATAAGAAATGTGCGTCGTCGACGCACAAAGACCGTTCCCAACAAGTGTTGGTTCTTCTTTTCAAAGATGTGCTTTCT
>NMRA01000081.1:946352-1002680 GCA_002633005.1 Phoronis australis
AGGGATGCAATGTCTCTGTAACAATTGCGTGTGCGCCGCGCCCCTTTCTGAGTGCTGGGCCTTGCACTATGTTTGATTTTTAACCAGCTTTACTTTGGCTCCGTCTCATTCGGCTGCTGCTGTTCACTATCTACACTACTTTGAACGCGCGATATCCTACAGACAGACTTAGCTGTGGCCTATTGTGAATGGGGGCCTAAACAAAAAATATTTCTCATCACCTCAAGAATAAAATCGGGACACGTCGCCGGAGATTTTAGCCACTAACAAGGGCATTTGCAAAGGCCAGGACGTTTTAAAAATAAAAATGTTTCGTAAACACGCAAGTTGATGTCAGGCGTGCAAGTTCAATGTCACAGTCGGAAGTCGAACAACACGGTCCAGAGCACATGTTACGCTACAACGAAAAACTGCAGCCTTCGGTGTATTTCCCATTTGTATTTTCATCAGAAATTTACGTTGTGCGGGACTCGGTGACTCTTTCGATAGCTAAAGCGCCAAACACAAGCTAAACGCAAGACAATCAAGTAACGGTCATGACTTCGTCAAGACAAGGTAAAAATTACAAAGCCCGTTACACCAATTCTCAGATTCAAGCCTTATAGAGTAGTAATAATCCGTTGAACGCTTTAGTGAAACGGGAGTTGCGTCGATTCCAAATTAGCGTTTCTAAAATTTTCCTTGTTCGAAAGTCGCGGGGCAAAAATCCGACGTTTATGACATTGTCCGAAGTTCGAAGATCATTAAAAAACAGTTTTTGGACCTTGTACAAATTTGGACTATGAAAAACTCATTTCGGAAATATTTAATCTTGGTCGAAAATGGCGGGCTGTCCGAAAATCACGCGACTTTACCGTAGTTGCACACAGTGGTAGATCCTCAATACCAAGCGTCTGAACCCATTCATAGATTACATCATGGTTAGATCCTGGATAACAAGTGCTTGAGCCCATTCATAGATTACATCATGGTTAGATCCTCGATAACAAGTGCTTGAGCCCATTCATAGATTAATGTTAGGCCCTTGACTCGTCAAGCTTCACAGATCATTGTGTGAGTACTATGGATGGTAATGTATGTACCAGTGGTTGTTTCATGTTGTATTCCAATTTTTGGCGGCATGACTACATGCTGTGGGAAAAATTACCTAAGTGCAATTTGGTGGCATTTGAAAGTTTTTGAAGTGTCCACTGGTGGCCTAGTTTTATGAATAAGAAAATGTTCAGTAAGTCACGTGACTTTTCGCTCACATATTTTCCACACACACGTAATTGTTAATTCACAGAATATTATTGTGAAACATTATGACTGTGAATCACTTTCATTCTGTGCTTGATTATCCAGCTGATTGTAAAACCTTTGCACTTTCACTCGGCATTCAATTGTACTTTCTTAATGTGCTGTTGTACCCCATATAAATGTCTAAATTTGGTTAACTTCTCAATCAGATAATATCTCAGAAGTAGCTGATTGGAGTCATATGGAACCTTCCTAGACTGTCCTTTATGCATTGTCCTCCAAAACACTCCTAGGCCGTGTTTTTACCAGCATTTTTTAAGATCTCATCTTTTATGTGCCCACATATTTTTTTGTGGATGCATGATACCACCATCCCTGTCCAGCGTCCATCTGGCATCTGTCCGGCATCTGCTGCTGTATGTTCAAAACCTCTGAATGGATGATCATAAATTTTTTTTCCTTTCATGGGACGGCATGAGCTGAGTTTTGGACGGATCCGAGTACGGGTGTTTCCTGTCGTGTTTCAATAACTGGCTACAAGCTGAGTTATATCTGGCAGCTTATCAGGACCATAGATGCGTGAATCATGAACACACCTAAAAATGTCTTGAGCTGTTTTCAGTTAGATATTGAGTCTGGCTGGGCTGGCCAAATTAAGTCTATGTTATGCTGTTCAAGCCTCGTTTTGGCATTGGAATGTCAGCCGTGCATAAATTTTAAGTATGGTCTATGTTTGTGGGACAAAGATGGTGGACTGTTGTTGTGTTTACATGATTGTTTTCATGCCCTGATTGGATGGAATTTTTAACGTAATTGAGATGTTTGAAATATCCATTGTAACAGTTAGCGTAACACAAATTGTGGCAATATGCTCCATGTGTCATTTGTTGCACTATACCCTTGCATAACATTATGTAAGTCAAACATTTCACTA
The DNA here is from genome assembly GCA_002633005.1 of Phoronis australis. Lineage (NCBI taxonomy): Eukaryota > Metazoa > Phoronida > Phoronidae > Phoronis > Phoronis australis. The sequence continues at coordinate 948,526 of NMRA01000081.1, forward strand.
TACACTTGTATAACATTACGAATGAGTTACATTTCAAGATTATAGAAATCCAACATTGCACCAAGCATTTTTATAGTGTTATATAAATTCATCGTTGCTCTAAAGGTTTATGTATTAAGTCTTTTGAGTATTGGGGAACGGAGGGTTTTGCGCCCCCTAGAAATGGCTGATGACCAGGGAAGTGGTTGAAAGTGGTGCAGATTGGAGTGTGGTTATGACAAGATCATTGATTGTTCACGAAAGTACTGTGATTAAGATAGGTGTACCTAAGTGACAGTATTTGGAGATTTAATACTTAATTTTTTAAAGTGCATTTGTCAAAAGTTAAAAATGAAGCACCATCTTCGAAGTATGCAAGATGACAAGTTAAACATAATGCACTCAGGTGCAAGCATATGTTGAGATGTGTATTGCCTTGTCTTGGGTCTGTGCTCTCACTGGCTGTCCCAGTCATCCATCCGTATCTTGTTGATAATTTGTTAAATGTTGGCTATTTTCAGGCACATACTCTAATTTATATAATCATCCAAAAACCATTGAAGAGCCCAAGAAGGTAAGTCTATGTTTTTCTGTTTTTCACTTTGACTTGACTACCTCAGCTTTGTGTACAGTGCTGTAATCGAGAGCACTGTGGCCAATTGGCATGTTGGAATCTGGTCCAGTGTTCAGCAATCCTTCGGTCTTTTGTTTGCCCGCACAAGCCACATGCCAATTATCTACCACGTCTCAAAGAGTTATTGTTGTACCCAATGGATTACAAATTTATGAATGAATATATGAACGTGGAACTTGCTGGCTAGTTCCTTATCACTGTGATTGCTTGACCAATTTAGTTAGAAACACAACATATAGCGATGATGTGAATATGAAGTAGGTTGAAAATTGCCAAATGTTTTAAGAATGAGTTTTGCGGTGAAAATGGTCCAGTGCAAATCACTGAGCCAACCCGGAATGGATCATGGTGTGGTGCTGGGGAATAACACTGCATGATGTGGGCTATGTAAGCCCGCGAGGTATGTCTTTATTGCAAAGGTCACATATTTGCAGATTTTTGTTTTCACATTTTCAGATTGTCAACGAATACAACTGCACTTTGTTTAGCGTAGATTATGTTAGCATAGCATTGCCGTTTAGTTCCTGCTATAAACGAACATAGTTAGGAGTATGCAAATACATCTTTAAGATGAAAACGCCTGGGTTGAAAACATGTTAAAAATGCAATCCAATTACATTGCTTTTCATGAAGAATTCAATTTTAGAAGCCAAACTATAAAAAATCACTAGTTTTAGAGTATACGATATTGCAATTTATTTCAGCTTAGTGTTTTATTATTGCAAATTTATCACTTATGAAGTACTTGCTCTGTTCCATTCAAAAAGAACTTAGATCAGTATTCGTGATATCGAGAGTGATGACACTCGCAATACTTCTACAAATCTGTTGATAATATGCAAGGGGCAGTGAAAGGAACCGAGTTTCTGATGTATGACCTAGGCGGAAATTTTGAATCAATTTCCAAAGTGCTACTTTGAAACGGAGCCTATTGGTTAATGAGATTACTTGAATTGATTATTTAGTTATTAGAAATGAACTACAACATTAGAGGTGCTGCGTCCCCCTCTAGTGGGCTTTATCTTGAATATTGATGGTATTGCCACCAGGTGGCCATGAGAAGTGAACTGAATATCAGTCACTGATGCAAGTGCTATTTATATCGACATCAGTTTAAATTAAATGCCTAAATGAGTATTGATATTGGAGATTTGATGGTAAACTGACTATAAACTAAGATATAACACGCATCTTTATTCTCCAGAATTGAATAAAGATGTGCGTCATATCTTACTGAATGCCTGAAAATAACAAAAAAAAAAATATTTATGTATAATGGATGTTCCTGCTTAAGTTGTCTCACTTCCTTAACGTCTCATTCTCTGTCTGTCTATCACCAGCGGCGAGAACCTAAGACATCAGTCAGTAACCAGTCAATAGAGGGCATCACTGTAGATGAAGTGGAGACTGAGTTCAATGAGAGGAATGTTAAAAATACTGCAGCATTTTCTCAGAGATCGAAGAATGAGACTGCAGAGGAGAAAAGGCTTCGAAAACAGGCCGTGAAGATGGAGCGTAAGGTTAGTATGTAAGAAAATGGTGGAATACTTGTCTTTGGTCAAGAAGACCAAGGCAATAGTTTGTTGATCTGATTTGCATGTACAGTTGTGGCTTAGGACACCATCTAAGTTTGGGGTACATTAAAAATGGTCATAAATTTAAATATGGTTTGCACAAAAACTCGCTGATTTCTTTATTTTATTGAAAATTCAGGACGTAACAAACTTGTGGGACACATTTTGAATATGAGTGTCTTGTAAAAGAGATTATGTATGTTTGCACTTCTTGGTGGTGGCAAAGCTAAGGTGTGGTGGTTTTTATTCACCTAGCGTTTGAAAATGACAGTCTTCAAATGGCTGCCTCCAGCACATGAACATTCATTTGCTTCCCTTGTCTTGGCAACCATTGCATTGCTTAACGCATTAGCTGGCATGCTAGCTGAATGCTAAGTTCTTTTCAGTTTTCCTGAGTAGAGTTTTTCTTATGAGTGTCTATGCAAAAAGTAATTAAGTGGATTTAGGTTATGGGGGGTAGAGGTTACAGGTAATGTCTCAAAAACGTGAAATGATACGGTTTGGGAAGTGGTGTTTTCATGTTTCCATTGGTGGACTAAGTGTGTGAGAGGGAGGGCTATTTTGTTGTACAGTATTCAGATGTGCCTGATGTCAAGTTGAGATAACTTTGGATTGAGGAAATTAACAAGTCTATTATTGGAACACTCAGTTGTAATTATGTCACCTGTTTAAATTTGATTTCACTTAACTAGTATGCATTTTATATAGTATTTTTGTTCTTAGGTATGATTACAGAGGAATATGTATTTGCATTTTACGGATTAAAGTGCTCTGCATAGTTGCATTTTGGGGATTTTTGTGACATTGAACTCAGAGTTAATTATATTAATTACTGATTAAGAAGTCCTTTATACATGCCGTTCTTGAACACTTTTGGAATTAAAAACTTAATTATGTTAGCCTATGCAAACAAAAGGTTTGAATTATGGTGGTAGCTTGAAAGATGTTTGACATTTCCGCCTGACGTTGTCTACAATCTCTTGATTTACAGGAAAGACGAGTTGAAAAGAAGTTAACAAAGAAAGCTTTCAAGCAGGAAGAGATTAGACAAGGAAAGGAATTGATGAACTTGAGAAAAAATTTACAGGGAATTAAAATGACGTAGCATTACCGTTTTCCAATCAATGGTTAAATTATTACATCATGAACAAAGCCAATGACGAATCATACCTCTTGGTAGTCAATGGAAAGTTGACAGTTTGACAGCAGCAGACTGTTTGGGACACCAGCATATCTTGGAACTATTGGTCTAGGGTGAGGACACCAGCACATCTCAGACTATTTGTGTAGGATGAGGAGACCAGCACAGTGCAAGAGTGCTTTCTACATTTATGGTGGAGAAGCCAATATTATATGATCACTGCACATATTGAACATTTAGAATTTGTTTCGCTGGGAATTCTACTTGATATGGCATATGTGATTTGAACATTAATTTTATAAATCTTCACAGAATAGTTTTCATATTTGTCTTGCCTGTGCAACTGTCCTTAGTTGTGAACTTGTAGCTGCTTTTTAAACTGTTTTTACTATTTGACTACATAGGTTAATGTACTGCACTGTTGTAAATAGACGGAGAGTTTGTGCTAAAGAACTTTAAAGGATTAAATGTTTAGAATCATAATTATGATTCAAGTGGTGTTCCAAATTTAAACTGTGCCTTGTGACATAAAACAGGGGTGGAGAATTTGACAAGGCATGCGAAAACTGCCTTGTGGTGACATACTTGGTGTTGTTGTGGGGACCTCTGTGGTTACTGTCCTTTTAAATAGTCCTGAAGCTACGTTCTCATGTGTTCATCGAGGTGTAAACAAGACATCCCATTACCACTCTTGTAAACATGCCGGAGCACTTGTACACAGTTCTGTTGTTGTTTTGATGGGTGCCTCTAAACCAATTGTTTTTGTGAAGTTTTCCCTGGGTGCACAATGCTTGTGGGTTAATTAGGGTGTGAATATTTATATATACTGACACTGGCATAGTTCCCATTGGTTGGCATGCGTGGTGATGTTTCTCTGTGGTTTGCAACCCATTGAAAAGACAACATTCATGTACAAGAATTACCCAGTTGTTGCCATGTGATTTTATGTGGACTCACCCTGCTTTACAAATGTGTTTGGTTTCAATGTGTTTCCAGAGAATGACTACAGCAGTTCAAATTTTGATTTTATCCTTAATATCACGGATCAATTTGGTCTGTTGATTGTTTCATGAAATTCCATATGATGACGAACCTATCGGTTGCAATCAAACTCCATTTAACTAAGCTTACTGTCTGGGAGCATATAGTCCTAGTTACTATCAACTCGTGTTATTAACTCACTGGACTATTTTATCCAGACTTCATTAGCGCTTTAATTGCACAAGTGTTTCAATCATTTGTGAATTATTATGTAACTCTCCATGATTGTTTCATAGTTGTTAAATATTAATTAACCTATTTCAATTTACTGAGATTGTCATTAGTAACGCCCTTTTTAACCTTTGATCTTCAAAACCATGCAGTCCGCATCGAATATTAAATTGCTTACTTCCTCTGGTCATTTACGGCTGACATCACTGCACGCCCATAAACGATCATTCCGCGATTTTTTATATTTTTAAATAATAAAAGCCTGTCTGATGCATGGAACGTCATTGGTATCCAGAAAATACACTGTTAACCAATCAGGAATCATAGTCTTAATATTGAATTCCAAATGAATGATTGAACAGTTTCTCGGCAGTATAATGTTTTCACAGCATAAACACTCCAGAATGCTGGCCTTGCTTGTCACCCAAGCGAGAAAGCCCTGAAGATTTGATCATGCATATACTTTTGAAAACGTGATTGGCTTTGCAAATTACCGGCGGATTAATACCAAAACATGCGCTCCAAAGTTCAGCGCAAGTGGTTCTCCTGAAGAGTTTGTGATAAAAAAATGCTGAAGATTGTGGGAATAGCTTAGAAGCAACTTTTTGACAATTAAGTCGATAACTTCGAAAAGTATAGGTTTACCGGCACGTGCAAAACGCGTGAGCGGTGTAAATTCTTTTGTTTATTCTTCCTCTTAAGATATTCAAGATGGTTTCCATGTTCTTGTGATGGCACTGTACGTACATATGGTAATTTTTGGGGGGTAGGCCAAGTTTGGCGGCAGTTTTGAGGCATGCATTACACGTAGGTTCGTCAAAGCTGTTTTGCTTGTGTTTGTGAACATTGAGTGCTATAGATACACTTTTCTTCAAAATTATGGCTGCTGTAGCGTTGTTGCGTTGCTGCTGATCATATTGCGATATCAGGTAGCTCTCAAACATTCTAATGAGAGTTGTGTTATCTCGTGTCGAGCACTGGCAGGGAAGTGTTTGTTTTCAATTGGGCTGAAAATTAGTGTCAATTTTGCGTTTTAACTTTTTGCCACCTTTTTGAAGCCTCGCTTTCTAGTTTTTTCGGTGGAAGTAAACGGACCAAAAAATAGAGACCGAATATAATGGTTCTGTGGTCATGTGTAACGCGTTCGAGATAAAATTGTTCTTGTTCATAGAGTTTTCGACAAAGGAAGAAAGGCGTTAGTACAGAGATGTGAGCACTGGCTGTCCGGCAAAACCCAACGAGAACTATACAGTGTCTTGATGCGACCCTCCTTTTTAAAAATCCTGGATCCGCCCCTGTGATATTTCAAGATCTATAAACTACGTAGGAATCGTCCGACTACTGGTGACGCTCACCAGTGGTGTAGTGAAGCGTAGATGCAGTACACCACCCTTTTCAGTGTAGCGTCTACGTACGATGAACTGAGGTGTAATGGCTCGTAGGCCCACATTATGATACGCTGGCCAGGGCTTCGGGCGTATATATACATCTAAATTTACCACAACAGCATTGTCGCTCACTCCACTCGGTGAACGAGTACTTAAATGTAATTACATTTTTATGTTCTCTACCCTGGAGCTTTCGCAATCGAAAGTCATTCGGAATTATCTTAATCTTTTGAAAATCGAACCTCGAATGCCAGTGATGTGATGCGATTACTTTCCAGACTAGTTCAAATTTTGATGGTCTAAACCCGCATGCCAGTATATTACGGACCTGAGTACATTTGCTTGGTTCTGCTTTGTTTCGATTTTTTTTTCTAGTTATAAGACTGTGGAATCTGTGATTAGCTATTAACCGAACAGATTCGGTGCATTTTTCGAGCAGTGACCTCGTCGTTGCCTGACTGAATTCTTGAAAACTGCCGTCGATGCGGCAACTGAAGTGGGTGCCCACCAAGCGTGTATTACAGCATTGCGGGGATGCGTAATTTGCAATAAGTGCGGGAAGCAAACGTGTATTCTTGCATCATTGCGCACATGCACAACTAGCAATTAATAAACATTTACATTTAGGGTGTATTATTTTACTCACTAGTCAGAGTTATCTCCACACGTTATCTTGTGTAAGTACATGTGTCTATTGTAAGACAAAAAAGCATGACACCTTGTTACAGCGGGTATAAAAAGCATTCATGGTTTTGATTTCTGTTGTTTCCCGTACTCGAAAATTCATTTGACAACCCAGATGTTCCTGGGTCGGGATGTCATCGTTAAATCGGTGTACTCGCCTCTGGTTTTTCAGGATAGCAAATACAATACAAAATTCAAAATATAGAGCGAAACCCTGAAAACGTTCATAGCTTACAATCTCAATTTAAAACGCGCTTCTTCGAGAAACTTTTTTTGCGGACTCACGAGACTCGGGGCAAAAAAATGAACTTCATGAAAAATTTGTACAATATTGTGTCCGAACACTTACCGCCACACGACTGATGACATAACTTTATTAGTGTGTGCGCTCGAGACTCGTATTTTTTAACATAATTGCGGAGACGCGCATTAGTAACGGACGCGAGAAACAGTACTGCGGACATGTGAAATTAGCAATGTACGTACATGCATCGCTGATGTCATACGTAGGCCCTAATTAATAATTAAAGACACAAGAAGCATCTGTGTATACATAATTGCGGATATACGTAATTACCAATAGGCACGTGAAATTCTGTCAACAGTATATATTGAAAATGAACTTTATGTGGCTGAAGGATTTCAAAAACATTTTCACCGAAAAAACGCACTTTCAAACCAGAATAAATATGGTGGGGGTGAATTTGTCTAAAAACCAGTCTGCAAGCTTCATTACGTACATTATTTAGTGTAAAATAATGTTTACTGACATGCGATGTTGAAAAATGAGAAATGCGCTTTCGCAAACTGTTTTCTCTCTCTCTCTCTCTCTCTCTCTCTCTCTCTCTCTCAACTATGTCGCCTTTGTAAAAGCCTATCCAGGTTTGCTGCTTTTGTATAAAAAATTCTAGCCGCTATTAACACACAACNCTCTCTCTGTTTGTGTTGTAATTTAGGTTAAAACGAACTTGGCCATCAATCGGAGTCACATAACAACAGATTGGAGATTTCAGGTGCCACAGTTTCGCGAATGAAGAGACTTCGTGGAAACCTTTGTTCCATAAATAAAGTATACACATACTCAGTGGATTGGCACCCGCCACCCAGGGTAAAACCCGCAATAAAGTGACATTATCGGCTAGAAAATATCTGTGATGAAATAAGCCAATGGGCAGACTCAAACCTAGTTGCTTCGCAGTGTCATCAATGCTATGCCGCTGAACCAACTCCCACGTGTAACTTGGCAGAGTATATGTATTTAACCCTACTTAAATAGTTAAGACACGGTCCTTGAATTCAGCAAGCAAGTGTCTGGCAGGCATTGGCGATTTGTAATAAAATCACAACACAACGCGTTTCATTACTTTATAGCTTTCCTATCCTACTCAACAATAACCTTAAAAATGCATTTTTCGGCCGTAAATCCGACAATGACCCTTTAAGAGATGCTTCGAGATACAATAGCATAGTATCCACTAATTAATTTAGCACGCAGAGTAAAATATAATTATATGTGGTTCGGAATTGTGTTTTTTTACAGTGGCCCAAATGTCGAAATTCTTCAAGATAAATTTCGTAAATTCGTTTTACGTCTTGGGCGAAGTGCCCTTATTCAGCAGCTAGGGGTGAGCTAGGCAGGTCTACAATGGTGTCAAGAAGGTTTTTAGAATTATTAAATATTGGTTGAAGTTGTTGAAATTGCCTCAGAACAGATATTCCTACTCGTGTTATAAGGTGCAGTATCACTTTGCACAAAAAAATCTTGAAAGCTGGGATCTCCGTGTTAAAAACCTACTTTTCAGGACTGGGTTTGGTATTGTTTGGGTGAGTCAAGCAGTTGGTAACGAAGAGTTATTTCATGGGCTGCGCTGCACTGAAATAAGTAGGGGGCTATAGCCTCCCAGCCCTCTATGGTGCACGCCACCCATGTATTTGTACGCGAATTCAACACAGGTATAAAGACATTGACGAACAGCAGTGGCTGGACGAAATATCATATCTTAGTGAATTAGATTCTTATAAGTTAGTTGTTCAAAAATAAACTCATTCTGGAAGAATATGCAACATGTCTAGAAAACAAACATTTAAACACAGCTCTTGCACGTTTTAGATGTTCAAATCATAAACTAAAAATCTAAACTGACAGGCACTTGGATATAACTAGAGATCAGCGTTTCTGCTCTGTTTGTTCTGACACTGTTGAGGATGAAAGACATGTATTATTAGAATGCGCAGTATATGAAGATCTTAGGAGAAAGTTTGGTATTTGTCACAATATTTGTAATTTCTATGGTGATCCCTTCATTTATTTGATGAAGTCTTGCAACGTTTGGAATTTAGCTCGTTTCATTCACTAAGTTTTTGTTGAGCATAGTTAATTTAATAGTCTGCATTATATCAATCACTTTGTTACGCGCTTGTGTTTGTTACTTTTAGACTTGTACATGGACCGGAGGCCTAAATTATGAAACAACTTGATAAAAAAGTAAAATTAGTTCATAAAGCGACTTGTTATCGTTCAGTTTTCGCTTAGAAGTTGTTACTGTAGTAAAAAATACCAGCGAGAGAAAGTGCAATATTTTAATAAATAATTAAAACGACAACAAGTGACACGACAACATATTAAATAATACTTAGTTAACATATTTTAATGGTAGCGATGACGGAAAACTAAATGTAAGATAGATGGATATGTAATGAAACAATTATACACACTTGAAAAATAATTACATCCACCTATAGGTTTTCCAGATGAAAATAAAGTCATCAAAACTGGAACAAAATATTTCTTTGACAGTAAGAAAACCATTAAAACATAAAACTGACATAAGACAACGAAACCGATAAAACGTTTTCTAAAGGATTTCGATGATTAATTTAATTTGAGGTAACATTCTGAAATCCATGTAAATTTCACATTTCTGCTATCAGAAATGTATTTGTTTAGGTGGCTTTAATGGAAAACTGATTCCGTGACAACCTCATTTTTTTGAATTTGTAGTAGGCAAAGACCAAAATAAAAACATGAAAATTTTAAAAAAACCAGTTGAAAGATAATTTATAACTTAGAAGTACAATGACAATCAAGAAGACTTTGTCAGTTGAATCATACCACACTCCTAAATATTTTACAGCTGTCAAAACATTCAGATATTTTGTATGGAATTTAACCGCCCTAATTAAGACATTTTCTAAATTTAAAGCACGTTGAGTTCGGAAATAAATTAAAACATCACTAGAGATTTTCTTAATTAAATAGGCTCGCCACCCGGCCAAATGTTCGGCAGCCTACACTTTTGTGGAATTCGTGTTCTTGGCGACCATCCCCTTTTCTTTATTGGCTCTCCTCCCGGCCACGTGCTGAACACATTTCGAAAGGTTGACACATCACGCTTTCTCAGTATCGGCTCCCCACCAAGTCCCGACAGTGCTTGCCTCCAGAAAATGACGCAATCAAGAGATCTATGGTTCGAATTACGCCTTTGTCTGTCAAAGTCGTGTTCTGAACGGGGAGAATCTAAACTCTCGCGCTTGTGTCTTTGCGACTGTCCATTTACAAAAGAGTGTTCCACAGGCCCCGTAATGCTATCGATACTTCTGCGCCGAATAGGCTCGCCTCCGGGCCACATCATGCTCCATGGCAACTGTTTGTCACCGCGAGTACGTTTGGCGGCATTTGAGAAATCGTCCTCCTTTCTGATAGAAGCTCCATATGTTGACAGAGCGGCTGTTAGAAAAATAATAAAAATAATATGAAAACAAAAAATAAATTGGAACTATGTTCAGAACTTTTTGTTTCATTCTTCTGTAACATTTTCTCTGTTCACAATGGTCCTTCAAATAAACAATATTTCACACGCTTGTATTTATGTGCAATTGTTATAGCCGTTCACTTTCGATGTTCTCATTTATCAACTAGATATAAACAAAAGTAATAAAATGGACTAGTTCTCAACTTCACTTTCACACAGTCCGTGATGTGAAAAATGACAGTAAAAAGATTCCCGAGAAAACCATCACAACTGTTTGAAGGTTATGGAGGACCTTATACATAAGTCTGTATGTTTAGCCAAATATCTACTAAACTACAGCTTTTAACTCGGCAAAAGCATAAATTTCCTGAATAAAGAAAGCCAATAAAATTAGATTTTTGACTTCCTGCCAATCTGCCATCAGTTGGGCCCCCATGTCTTTGTAGTAAAATACAGCAAAAAAGAAATAGAAAAGTCAAAACAATGGTATCAACAAGCCAAATTTTGTTTAAATTAAATGCTCAAGACGAAATCTCAAAACGTTTACGTGTTCCTATATTATCATTTCGTTTTCTTATTATGTAACTTCTGACTTTTTCTTGAAAATCACACAAGTCCAATTTTTGGAGGCCTCTCATACAAAGGTGGAACGTTTGAATGAAGCTTATCTGAAATTTTCATAAGAATCCAATTACTCATCTCCGAGATCTGATATTCCGAAGTTGGCCAAATTGGAAAATATTTCCAGAAACCTACCTAAACGTAACCATAACGCACGTGCTGAGTTAATAACATTCTTAGCTGAAAGGAAAAGAAGTGTAGACAATGTCATTTGTATCTGATCTGATACTCACCACAAGAGCCAATTACTAAAAACACGCAAACTTTCATTGCCTGGTCTCTATCGGTTAAATTCGTATTCCTTTCCTGCTGCAACTGCTGTTAGCGATGTCGACCGTCGCGTTATTATACCCGTTAGTACATCCGGGTAACAGGTCCCTAATAATAACCTGACGACACCGTTCATTACAATCAAAACAATAACAGCCGAATCAATTTCAGATTCCGTGCGCGTCAGTGGTAAACATAAAAGGGAAATCGGGGCATGATGACACAAGACAAACATGACATTTTAGATTTTTATGATTTTTCGTATGAATGAAATTTTTACTTTCACTTTGCAGTGTAAAATGTTTTCGCCCCAAAACAATCGCCTTTCGTTAATGCAATTTAACTATGTAAGTCTATACTCACTTGTTAGTATGAAGAATATAAAGATAGCCTCAATAACGAAGAATTTAGAATTTCACTGTTAAACAGGAAGACTAACTGATTTTTATTTTGAAGACAGTACATTTCCCGAGGTGGCATGTCGTAAACACTTTTAGTTAATCTTATCCCATGGCAGTCGCATCTTTTTTTGAAAAAACCAGTAGAAAGGCGGTAGAACAGAACCAATTTCTCAAATTCCCTGCTTTCTCCAATCATCCTTTCACAGCTTGATTTAATTTCCATTAGGCACGGTTTGCCGAGTCGCTATTCGAATAATTGATATATACCAGGCCTTAATTTCCTATCTAGATGACTGCGACATCAAATGGGAAAGCACTCTATTGAATACTGTGTAGACAACATCCCTAAAACCTATAGTTTAGCGTATGAATTAAATATCAAACATTTCGCTCAACTAAAACGAAAATAAAAATGGCATCGCTGTAGATAAACACAGCTTTGTTTTTGAACTGGTTTTGTATAAATCAACTGCATTAACCGCGTTTTGCCGAAAGCGCCTTAGGGCCCTAACTTTGGATGGAAGTCGACTGGAAAACAAAACAGAAGCAGAGTACTTGACGATGTGGAATTATGGTTAGAGATCAACTTTCAGTTTACTAAAATTGTCACAGAATCCACAAATTATGGTGAGCAAACAACGCTAAATATAACTATAGGTAAAAGCCACCGTGGGAATTATATTTACATGTTGACAGGAAATGTTTTATGTCCAAAAACTGTAAATAAAACTTACACGCGGCAAAAACACATATCCAGATTTACATTTTCAAACTTAAAGTGTGAATTGGTTATTATATTTTTAACAAGAACAGACTTGTATTCGGCTGGAAATTTTAAATATCTTTTTTTAAACTTTGTCAAAATTTGCGAAGACTTTAGATTGGTAAGTCACACTCATTGACGGCATTCATTTTTTACTATTTTGTTAGCAAGGTTCTACCTAACCGCGTGCCTTGTACAGTCATCCCACACGTGGTTTTCGTGCAATACGGGAGCGCCCCGTTCACAGGGAAGATTCCTGGATTATTCTAGAGGCACCGGACAGGTGAAATACATTAAGAAAACGTGTGAGAAATGACTTTTAACGCCAACAATATGGGGCAACAAAACATTGAACTTAAATTTCGACTTCTGAACTAATTTGCACATAGAAATATAAAAACCCAATAACGTTTAAATCATGATTGCGTTTCAAAAACAACATTTTTTTAGAATTAGAAATGAAAACTTCCAAAGCGCTGAATATCGTTCTTTTAGCTTTGAAGACTGTGCAAAGTACCCCCTAGTAAAATTAATAAAATAGATTAAAACTCACAATCCCTCGAGAACATATTTCTAACCATGAACCATGTTATCGAGGCTACCGTTCTTAATTTTTCTTTTAACGGCACTGCCTAGAACGTTTACTAAATTCAACCCAGCGTGAAAAGTATAGTGTACTCTTAAGCTTGATCCAAGATTCGCATTTCAACATTTTTGCACTCTGACACTGTCGCTGAAAATACTGTGCGTGAATGTAGTCCGCGGGCATTTTTTTTGCTTTGTTGCGAAGTTATAACAACACAACATGAACTGACACAGGTCAACATTCATGAATATTTTGAAAACAACCTTGCACTCATTGACACGGAGTTTTTGGGCATCTGTCCAAGCCACACAAACACTTATCATAGTAAACATTTTCATTTTTAGTCAATCAGATCAAATTTTGACACTTGGGTTATTAGCGGATAAGGAAGTCTCTTTTCCGATTGGTTTGATAAGAAATGACATCAATGATCAAAAGCTCTTGTCTCGTGGATCGCAGTCAACATTGCCTAACGAATGACCCTGGTTAATAGCCCGGGCTGATAGAAACCTTGCATGCCACGTGCTAATCTGTGTCAGCAGGTCTGACACATGCGGACAATTTAGTTGTGCGCTTGTCTGCTTGAGATCTCAGGTCACATTTTATTTCGAGGGAAGGAGGGTTATTGTGTGAAGCCGTACCTCAAGAGTATCGCTTGATGAACAATAACAATAAAATGAAAATAAAGCTCTGAAATTAGGTTTGATTTGATAACTACAACTCTCGATCAAAACTCAGTCGAGCAGGCAACCGAAATTTTTCAGTACGAACTCTCGCGGCTAGTCTCGGGGTCGCAAGCTCTAACAGAATACATGGTCACGTGCGGGGGTTGGCATTCCAGGGCTAGAGTTCTATGACGTTACAAAACATAATTTTAGCGCTATGTACAGAGGCGGATCTAGGATACCATAAGAGGGGGGCAACCTGCTGCCTCGGAGAATAGGGCAAAGCGCGGTCATCTGGCGCCCCTAAAGTATGTACCTTCTGTTCGGAAGGTCTGTCGACTAAAAAAACAAAAAAACGGGAACGCCACCTGGGCTCTGAGCCCGCCCCCCCTTCTACACTACCAGTCATTTTTCGTCACGCTTCTTGCTGTTGCTGGTTCATTTTGCTTGCGGCAGCCAAGGGGGGGGGGGAGGGGGACGGGCCCTCCTGGCCTCCCCCCTCCCCCCTAAATCCGCCTATGATGTATACGGCCCGACTCTTTCCTGTAGTTACTGACAGGTCAATATCAATGTGGGCTGACTCTTCCCTGGAGTTGCCGACAGGTAAATTTGACAGAAAGTTGAAGTCTTCATTTCCGACAGCTATAAAAGATCTTGGCAGAAAATCTCACTCAATTTTGTTGACCGCTATAGCAAATGACGGCCAGAATTCAATAGTTTGTACAAAAAATCACGTCTCAGAATTTGTTGCAATATCTGTGATAACTTATGATTCTTTTGGAAATCGCAGTCTCCTGATTACAAACGTTCAGATTGGATTATTTTGTATCAGAATTGAGAAGCTGATGATTAATACAAAAATTATTTCAAGACACAAAACTCTTGGTAAGGAATGATAGAGTCAAGTATAACAAATAAAGAGGTTGAATGAAAAAAAATCGACAGTATAAAAACAGGGCACGGTTTACCACAGAAAAAGACGAGTGGAAGAGAAGGCAGAGGAGGTGACATTTTGTTGAGAACGGAATCAGAAACGTAACTGGAAACTATTAATAACCAGGGAGAGCGAGGCAGGGTTTGTGGGACAAATTTCTCAAACTCGGTTCACTGAATTCAAATTTGTTCCTTTAGCTTTCCAAAGAAGAGAGTGCAAGACAAAATCGATTTTCAGAACACGTTTATTTTTACACGAATATTACAAAGGGCAATGTTCGCTAAAAAGTCCATGCTGTTCCTAACAATTATCACCCTTAACACTTTCACACTTTAGTCAGTTCCTATAAAAAATCTGCTTCCGTGCTAAGTATGGTACTGACGTGTTTCAGCTAATGATCTACCTCGCGAACGTTACCACCTTTCTTCAGGCTCAATATACATGCGCGCACCCAGCCTGAAATGTAGGGGGCTCGAATTTTTGAGAATGTTGACCTTTTACTGAAAAACAAAAACAGGGACAAAAAACGGGGACTACAAAATAAGAAAGGGGTACTACGTTCAGAGTTATGAATTGTACATTCGCGCCGAATTCCTGCCGTTTTAGTGGACTTTTGTTTCGTTTTCTCGAACTTTTTGTTTCTCTGAAGCGGACCCTTTTGCCTACTTCACCAAATGGGGGGATCGTTCGACCCACCGAGCCCCCCTGGGTGCGCCCAAGATATAGGCAATATAATGTCGTATTCTAAGTTGTTCTTTTTCTGGGCGTAGATCAATTTATTGCCACGTAACTCCCATTGACAGGCAATACCGCGTTCAGCTATAATTTTACTCGCTGAAGCTGGTGCTTGGAATTGTTTTTTTTTTGTGCCTAGGTACATCCGGGGCTCTAACGAACATTCTGGGCAAAATTGCGTGCTATGTTGGTCACGGGTATAACAAACTTCTATGTAATGCGGGATTAAGAACAAAGTGACCAATTCTGTAATATTGAAATAGCGGCGTGTCTTTTGAGTATTTTATGCATTTTATCGCGGTAAGTCTTTTGATAATATAACCGTAGGTGGACGTCATTAGGCATGTTTTATTACAAGTTGTTTCTAATCTATTTGTTCCTGATAATTTTTTAAATTGAATTCTTCTTTGCTATTGTGGTAATATGTTATATGAAAATAAATTACTACGAAAAATTTGCACAGTATAGAAACATTATCAGGCTACCCGAACAACACAGCTCACGCACATACGGCTCCGCCGGAGGGGGGGGGGTGGGGGGGAACGGTAAGTCGTATTTTGCAAGTGTAAGCCTACAGTCGTATTTGAGTCAGTGAGTTGAGCTTATAGGTCCGCGAGCCGTGTTCATGAGTGCGTGAGCCGTTTCGTTTGGGTAGTCTGATTGTCGCGGATGACACATGAATCGGGAGTTTCTAGACAACACTGATTCTCGTGAGATCTCGCAGCGTTGTATACGATGGAAGGTGGAACCGTTCTGGGCAAAACTAGCATAGCAAGATTTGGAGGAAACCAAACATCTTCACAACTGTCACCTCACGTTCCAGAACCGTGCATTAATTCACTTAGCGACATCTGAAGGAACACGGTGGACCTATACTCCTTTATTTGTTTCTAATGTTCGTGGGGTCTCCCTTGTCTGCCATTTTGCTATATGGCTTGAACACCGGCCGGGATTTCCCGTAGATAAGCCAATAGGCGTGTATTCGGAAAATGAAAAATTTCAAACGTTTTATTACCAAATAAACGCCTCGGCGTTTATTCGGAAAAGGGGGAGTCGACGTGTAAACGGAAAGTCATAATCTCCTGACTGTGACATTTTTACTTAAGAATGTGTTTTTAAATTTTATGTTAATAAATGCGTAGTTCGCCAGCACTTTGTTCGTTTTTGTAAATGATAAATGCTCCACAAAATTGAATTTATGACTAAAAGTTGACGCTTAGAGGGCTCTTAAGAGGAAATTTTCCGAATAAATGCCCCACTATCTGGACACTTGACACCAGAAGTTGTAACACCAAATAAACGCCCAGGGGCGTTTCATCGGGTGGGCTTATCTACGGAAAACCCCGGTAACAAATGTGAGCGCTGACCAATGTACGTGAGCGTTTTCGACGATTACATATCACAAATTGAAAATTTTTGCCGATGCGTCACTGGCTAGTCGTATGGTTACAAGGGGTGCTGCGACGGAATGGCAAAATCTGTCACTCGAGCTTGCGTATTCCAACTAAAATCCGGAAATTGCGTCAGCCGAGCATGCGCCTCAATGAGTATGGGTGGCCAACAAGAACTTTCTGAGGATAGTCACGGGATATGGGTCACGTGACAATTGGTGCCTTTTTCGAGGAAAGAATTCGACCACTATTAAATTACGATCCAGTGGTTACATTTTAAAGGTACTATGGATGCGAAATCTGACCAAGCTATAACGTGAAAGTCTTTCAAAACTGCAATTAGGCCCACAGCATTAATCTACGTCAGAGCTGGGGAAGTTTTTGAGAATTCTAGTTATAGCCTATAACTTCAAAACTGTGTAATAAATGTCGTGGCAGAGGTAACGACCGGACACGAGATAGTAAGTCGGCGCCCGTCGCAAACTAATGCATGACAGAATGATGGTAATTTAAATAGTCTAAGTGTCGGCTGAATAGGAATACAGATAATTGTATACCGTGGTAATGGATTGGGCGGTGCCACAGTAGTGGGAGTTTCCTGTTTCTTCGCACTCTTAAAAGTATCTAAATTAATGTGTCCAAGCTTTTATGGAGACATCTTAATTTTTGTTCAAGTGAAGCAATCTATAATTATGAGTGGTTAAGCTTCAATGTTACCAACCTATTTCGAAAAGGAGTCTCACTTCTATGTACGCCCATTGGGCTAGTGCCTTTTTGACGACATGGACATTGAGGGTGAACCGAAACTTGGTGAGAGACATAGTATAAGATTCTCCCAGTCGTATATGGAATGGTTTCACCAAAATCACTCCCAAAGCCTCTCCACCTTACCTTTTCAAGTTCATATCACGACCAACGCAAGCATGTGCTATATGACGAATCTTGACAGGGATTTTTTCTCTTCTTTAAATTGCTCTACACATCCTCAAGGAAACGTGGTACATCCCACCATAGAACTCTACAGGTCTATGACCCCACGTACACTGATCGGTGACTGAAATAGTCTCTTAAAACAATTAGAACGTGGACACCTGCACACACTTATCAGTATCCATGAGCGCACCCTTTGGGGGCTCGGGGGGGGGGCGAAGTGGGCAAAAAGGTCCGCCTCAGAGAAACAAAAGTCCGAGAAAAACGAGACAAAAGNCCCCCATATTAAAGGCTGGGAGCGCGCATGGTATAGTTCGGTAGTAGCCCTTCGCTACACAAACTTCGTTTAAGACACGACTAGACTTTTTGTTAGCGAGCTTGATACAAGTACGTTCGTAATTTCGGAACAATCTCCTTTCTTCTGGTACATGTATGCAGGTGTGAAGTAAAAGACGGAGAGACGTAACAAACAAACAAATAAAAACAGTAGCTATATTTCGTGACTTCATGTCACATCATCAGGCAATGAGTGGAATGAACATACAGAGAGCGAAATAAACAGTGAAATACACGTGACAGCGGAAAGAGGGGCCTACAAGCAGAGTGTGAATGCAACACACGGTAGGAACCCCGCAACACTATCGAAACAAAGCCAGCGTGCGATACCCCCCACTGAGCTGTTCATTCAACACACGCTTTTCGTGACTGATCAACACTTATGAGTGATTGTTTTCCCATCACTCAGAAAAGGTGGAGAAAATATATATTTTGTGACTGAAATTGATTTCATTTCAAAGTAGCTAGCTAGGCTTGCCAATAAAGATGTTTTGACGAAATTACCCCTATTGTCATAAGATGGCAATATAAGGACCAATGACTTTGTCTACTCAGAACGTGACGATGAATATTTAGCTACCTTTATGTAAACACTAGCTGAAACTGTTGGCGGCATTCAATGATGAGAAAACACATGAAATTCCTTCTTAGAGGGACACTAAACTTTGTTTTGGTAATTTCAACCAATCCTCGTTCTGTCATCCCTCACTAATGCACAATTGGCGTCTCACTTGAGTGATAAAAGCAGGATTCGACTAAAACACACACTTTCTGTGCAATACATTTGAAATTGTAGTAAGTTGGTAGATGGTCTTTCCCTAGTTATCAGGTAGCCTCCTAAAGCGCAGGTCACGCTTTCATGTTTAGCAAACTTTGTTCCCACATGTTACTTCAAACTTTTTAGGGTTGTCGAGGCTTACAAAGTATTTTCGTTTAGATAACTGGATGGAAAATTCTTTTAATATATGTTAATAGGCCAAAACCGTGTTTGGCGGCTGTAAAATGACAAGAGACCCGCGCCTTTAAAGGCGAAGGCAACCTTTTTTCATGTCATTTTGAGCTAAAATAAGGTTGGTTGGTTATCCTAGACATATTTTCCAATTAATTACAGCTTTTCGTAATTTTGTTAATTACTCGTCCGCTACTCCGGAAGTGACGTTTTAGGAGGCAAGCATTTCGCGCCAATTTCTTTTCATATAGTCTGACTGTGAGAACTGCCGACTCAGTCATTGTTCTACCTCGGTTGTATTTAGGTCCGTCGTCGTTTGCTTTCATTTACTAGTCAGTCAACATGCCACACTGTTGCTGCGTACCGGGATGTACTATTTATCGTCTCACGCGCGCTTTGGGAGTACCTTTCCATCGCTTTCCGATGGATGACACACTTCGCCGTACTTGTTTCGCTCGTGTGAAGAACGCAGCGTTACCCGTCCATTCAACGTACAAAGCAGTCGAGAATTACCGTGTGTGTGGCAAACACTTTCTGACGTTCAATTACGAAAGGGATTTGTACGCTGAACTGATGAAGGTCCCTGCGAAACAACGCCTGAAGAAGGATGCCATTCCGCCTGTGTTGATTCCCGACAGTGCCCCGTCGCCACCCCCGAGAAGTGCGTTTTTGAAGCGAGAAGCCTCGCGAGCTGTGGCCAGTACAGTGACTGGAGCCAGTGGAGGCACTTCATCTACTGTCACCCGTGCCTCTGAACGTACCCCCAGAGCGTGCCATTCCTGGAACCAGTAGTGATTCGCCCTGTGCTATTTTCTCCAGCCCAGAGCCTCTAAGCAGCCCTGCAGCGATATTGAGTAGTGGGAGTGATTACAGGCCCAGTTCGACACCCAGTGAAGAGGACAGTTCGTCGTCCAGTGAACAGATCGGTGAGCCAAACTTTGATAAGTTTATTGTGGACTTGTCTAAAGTGTTGGAGCTATTTAGAAGGTGCCAGGTGTGTGGCGAGGGAGTCACACGACACAATGTAAGCAGTTTGGGTGCTCAGGTCACCATCCAGTGGGAGTGTGTCACGGGACACTCTGGCAAGTGGGACAGTTGTTCCTCTGTCCGTGGTATGCCGGAGGTCCACTTAACCATGTCCAGTGGTGTGCTCTTCACTGGAAACACGTTTCAGTCGGTGAAGACAATGATGGACTTTGGAAAAGTCAAGTTTTTTTTCGAAAACAACATTCAACAACATTCAGAATTCCTATTTAATACCAGTTGTCAATGACGCATACATGTCACAACATCTCGAGTTGGTGGCGGAATTCATGGAGAAGGAGAACTTGTCTGACTCACCAGGGCGGTCCGCCAAGTATACCACATACACTCTAATGGAGGAAGAGACCAAAAAGATAATTGATGTGGAACTCGGAACAGCACAAGCATTCAATTGAGGTAGGCATAACAACGCACACAGTGCATTTGCACCAAGATGTGTCACCACGTCTGTCTTCAGTAGCCGCCTCGTTTCTCTCAACAGCTGCCTGTGCCTGTGTGTACTCTGCCTCGTTGTACTCGGGCTCAAACATGTACCCACCCACTGAATGTCCGTGAAAAAATTCCTCGTCACCACTGCTGTGAACAAGGTCTCCGTCACTCACACTACTGTCACTGTGATACGGGTCACCGACTCCAGCCATTTTCAGCTTACAACACACTAAACAATCCCTAAATCCAACGCAGTTGAGTTCTCTACTAACCTATCTTGCCGCAGAATACTCGCCGATGGAAAGTGGTGGCGACAATTGGTGAAAAATAGCACAAAACAAAAGTAGAATAGAACAGATTCGCACAGTAAGCTCAACGCAAAACCAAGTGGCGGGAAGCGCTTGCCTCCTAAAACGTCACTTCCGGAGTAGCGGACGAGTAATTAATAAAATTACGAAAAGCTGTAATTAAGTGGAAAATATGTCTAGGATAACCAACCAACCTTATTTTAGCTCAAAATGACATGAAAAAAGGTTGCCTTCGCCTTTAACAACAACAAAAAAGCTTTGCTGATTTGCTACCTGCCGGATGTTGGTCACTTGCTGAAACAAATTTGGTGTCATCTTGTTCCTCACCCACAATAAAATAATTTCCAAGCTTGAAAAGAGTGCTCATCTGTTTGTTATCAAGGGCGGATCCAGGATTTTGAGTTAAGGGGGTCAGGACACAAAATTTCTGCAGACGCGCGCGCCCCGTCTAAACTGTAGGAATGCAGGGGTCTCGAATTTTTGGATCTGCGGACCGTTTGATTAAAGAAAAAAAAACGGTAAACGGGGTTTGTTCAGGGCCTATGCATTGTTTATTCACCCCCCGAGCCCCCCTGGATGCGCGTATATGCTATAGTCAGCAATTCGCACCCGAACTGGCAAATGGTATCTGGTAGAATTTTAGCCCCCCCCCCTCTAAATCCACCGCTGGTTATTGCTAACGCTTCCATACGAAACTCGTTGTCACTATAGATTGTTAGTTTCACTGGTTAAGTCAGCATGTCCGTCGCTGTTTCATTTTAACCGTTTTTCAATTCAAACCGAGAATGAGAGCGTGATGCTGTTCGTTTGGAACGGTAATACACCAGTGAAGAAAGTGGTAGTTTTAACACCAGAACGTGCCCACGTGCCACTACACGTATTTCAACCTTCTTTCTCACCTTTGTAGTAGTGGTATCAAGGAGTGTACGAAGAATAGTTCACTCCGCCATTTTGCCATTCGCAATGATTATCGGGCGAAAAACTAGCGCCGCAAGCGGCGAATAAGCAACACTAATTTAGCTGCGCAGTCCGAACCATGTAAACACTGATAAATTTATAATTTAATGACGTTTGACGTGCAATAAAATTACTGTATGATTGAAAATGGGTAAAATACGTAAACTAACATCCACTTATAAACGAGTAAGAATGTAAATGTGTGTTTTAATCAATATTAAAGTGTATTTGCTTTCATTCTCTTGAAGCCCCTTTAAAAGCCACCATGGTTTTGTTTCATGTTCGAGTTCTTAATAAGGCAAATTACCGTTCCTCATAACATTTCATACCTCCATGAACTACATAATTTTAGTGATGGCTCCTGGGGGTTCAGGGGGATTTGTCCCTATGTGCCTGAAAAGAGGTACAAGGGAGTAGTGCAAACCAGGTGGGCGCCAAATGGGTGTTGACCCCCTCCCGGGGGGTACATGGGAGGAGTGCTAAACAGGTAAATACCAATGGGGTATGCCACATGAGTTTTGAGTCCCTCCCATCGTCACAAATTTTAGTTGTTCCCCGGCCTGACCATGTGCTGAGGTGGTGATACGATTTGGTCCTCGTTTTGTGCATGACACCAAGGACTTTTGTTTGTAATGACTGGTGATCATCCTAGGGAAAAAGGAGGGTAGGGAGACTGAGGGGCACTGGAGGGACCGAGGAACAGCGGGCCGACTCCGTTTCCGCATAAGTGTTGAAAACTTTCGTTACCGGGTTACACCAATGCCGGAGTTCCTCAAGGTAGCACGCTCGGTCCTCCTCTTTTCATCCTCCTCAGTTCCAAACGAACTTCCCGACCCACTCGACGCAAAAACATACCTCTGCGGTGACAACGCATCTATATTCTATCCATTCTTCAGACAATTCAAATCGAAATGCAAGTCTTCAACACGATGTAGACAAACTTCAGAAATGCGGGGAAACAAGGTCAAGATTAAGACAAGAAAAGTGTCGACGCCATCAAGCATGACTACAGTACCAGGCAGTACGTAAAAGTTGTCAATCTTTGGAAACCATAGTCCTATATACCCCGTCAGTGAAACAACTCCACAAACATTTCGGCATCTGTCTAGACAATAATCTAACTCCTCCCCCCCCCCCGGACCCCTCCCTCACTGATCTGAACTGTTCCAGAAAATTCATAAAATGCTCAATCCAATCAATTAAATTCAAAAGACCATTAACTGGGCACCACCTGGACGCCATCTAAAAATCCTTTGTTTTACCTCATTGTCTATTACGATGTCGCTTACGACACCGCCAACACCGGACCATATTTGCTCTTGAACGTTTTCAATACCAAAAGTTGTCTTAAGAGGGACCGTTAGGGGATACAGCAAAGTTAAGATACTTGACTCACTAAACTGGGCAAAATCTATCGTCGAAAACAACACATTGTTGTATACATATCCAAGATAATCCATAGAATCAATCGTCTCTCTAGCATGTAAATTTTGAATTGCTACATAAAACCCAACACATGCGCGCACCCAGTCTAAAAATGGTCTCTAAATTTTGAGAATGTGAACCTTTTATTAAAAAACGTGGTACGTTTAGAGCTATGAGTTGTGCATTCGCCGAATTTTGGTAGTGTCCTGCCTTTTTAGTGGACTTTTGTCTCGTTTTCTACTCTTCGGACTTTTTGTTTCTCTGAGGCGGACCTTTTTGCCCACTTCACCAATTTGGGGCTCGAACGAGCACTTCGAGCTCCCCGAGCCCCCCTCCCCTGGGTGCGCGCATGCAGCACCGACACGCTCGCATCTCAGAAATACTACGGACTACATTACTATTACCAAGAAGTTGGTAAAGGCTTCCTGCTATTACCAAGCCTCTTTCAAGAAATCCATAGTTGCTGCTGCAATCCCATACTGAAACACACTCTCACACAACTCGAACACTACCGAACATATATCCATCATAATAAGCCAACTCGACACTCATTTCGTTAATTTTTTCGCAACAACTCCGCCAGTTCTTGTCCCATAAAATTCCCTCAGTCGTCGAAGTGAGATTATATTAAATCGTCTCAGTCAGTTCTGAATCTTGGTAGCACTCACAAATTCCAACGCAATTTCCAGAGTATGTCTATGCAATGTGCACTAACGAACTGTACCACTGTTTATTGCTTTTTGATTGCCTCCTAGTGAAAAGGCAGAACTGAATAATCATCGCAATACCTCCCAATCGTCACTGTGCCACTTACCAAAGAGCAAACTTAAATTCTCATTCCTCCTCTCATTCCTTCAATAGTATATTTTCTGAGAGTAGAAATTCTGTAAACTTTGGTTTTTTACTTTATACCAATCTACCATTAATTATGTCGCTGGATCACACTTTTTAGAATAATTTACTAACAAGGAAAGGCACATTCATAGACCAAAGTAACAGGATCAATTAAGCAAAGTTCCAAAGATACAAATTTCAAGATGAAATTTCGCTGTTACAGTTTTATAAAATCACTTTGTTTTCGTTTTATGCAACTTAAAGTGTTTTTTTTTTCTATAAAAATCACGTAAGTCCTATTTTGATGGCCCCGTAAAAGTGGGACATTTTAAAACAACACTTTTTTTGAGAATCGTGCATGAAGCACGTACCTCAAATTATGTGAATCCGTCAAACCATTTCTGAGATATGATGTTCAGAAGTTGGCTAAAATTAAACATTTTTAGGGTCCCACATAACCATGCGCGCTCATTCGAGCCCCCCCCCCATTTGGCGAAGTGGGCAAAAAGGTCCGCCTCAGAGAAATAAAAACTCCGAAAAAACGTAGAAAACAAGACAAATGTCCACCAAAAAGACAAGACCTACCAAAATTCGTCGAATGCACAATTCGTAGCTCTGAACGTACCCGTGAATCTTAGCAAAAGGTCCACATTCTCAAAAACTCGAGCCCCCACCCCCACCCGATTTTTCGGGCTGCCGGGTGCGCGCATGATAACCTTAAAATACTGAATGATTGCTAAAGCCTAACTTCAGTGGAATTTTGTTGTTTTAGATGCATTGGGCTAACCAGATAAGCAAAGCCTTAACAAAATAAGAAAATGCGAGTTTAGCTCGTCAATATGCTAGGTGAAGTTGCCTTCACTATTGTGTCACCGCGAGATCCCAGAACAAACAACAAAAGGCCGATATGCAGTTATTGTATTAAATATCATGAGCGGCGCACCATAGGGGACTCAGTGCTGCCGGCGCCGCCCAGTATGGGCGGTGTACCACGGGAGGGGGTGGGGCTATAGCCCCCACTTTTTTCAGTGCTGTGCCGCCCATGCTGAATAGGTGTGAACAGCCACCATTGGGTGCAGGTGTTAATTATTTGCAGCTGTTCGAATTAATTGATGATTCTAGTCGCGGTGATGTAGACAAAGGCAAGTCAATGACAGAGTTACATTTGTTAATTTATGGCATAGGTGGCTCAGGCAGAGCCGGATGCGCTCTTAAAATATGAACCAAAAATGTATAGGTGTTACCGTTCAAGATAGGCTTTAATGAAAAAATTTTGCAAGTTTGTCTATTTCCGATTTGCGTTAACATTTAGCCAAATCTAGCAAACTGTAGAACATCGTAAGGACTCAAAAAAGATTTAATCTACTGTAAGTGGCCTATAAGACCGAATGTACTTAGAAAATTGACAAGAAAATCAGTGTGGAATGGATTAACTAACATATGACTGATGAAAATGACAATGATGACATTGTGTATACATATTTTATTACAGTAAAAAAGTTAAGTGTGCAGAATTTTAAAAAAGTGACAATCATCAAGCCAGAAACGACTGACCCTGGCCTGAACGAGTAGGCTAAGTTAGTAAGCAAGTCACAAAGATCGCTGTTGTAAAAACAACTTCAAGTAAGACAGTTAAGTTTAAGTTTTCAAAAATAACTTTGATGCTTGCATTGTTTGCACTGGATCCGATGTTAACAGAACTGAAAAGCTGCAGAGTTCCCCATGATTGTAATTTTTCACCACTCTGCAATGATTGAATAATTACTAAGAGGGCCCTCTCTGATCCTGTGATTGGCTCAGTAGAGACAGTATACGGTGCTACCTGACGAACAATGTTGTACAGTTCAGTAACGGTAGGCCGGTGCGTTGGCCCCATACACGTTGTGGGATGAACTACTTTCTTTTCACTAACTCGCGCATTGACATTATCTATCAAAACTGTTATGATGAAAAATAAAGGATTTTATTTAAAATTTAAATGTGGGTATAGAATTCAAGGTATGTAAAACAAAAATTACATCTATTAAATGCTTCCAAAAACATATAACAAGTGTAACATGTAATTTTTCGAGAACTAGTTTTGCGTGAAGCTATACGCCTGTACTTAGGTTGTCGGCGTCGCCATCTTGACATCGTGCTGTAGAAGCGTGCAATTCTCCTGAAATCATTCATCCTGAGCTGTTTGAACATGGAACAGATGCAAGAACAAAACCAGTCCCAAGCTGTCAACGGGACATATGTTAGCGAGCTTAAAAATGAACTGGACAACTTGGATGCTTCTTATACTAATTCACGTAGACTCTTGGCTCAAGGTGAGTGACAATCCAGGCAACATGACAAAGAAACGCTGTTAAGTGTTGAAAAATCGTTTGTAGTTTGTGCTTGTAGACTCTTCGATCGTTTTTATCAAGGTGTATACGCTTAAAATCTTTCAGATTTGTTAATGACAGAGTGACAAGCGAATAGTAAAATCCCGAATCTTCGAGGGAACAGGTTCTTTCAGACAAAAGGCTTGATTTAGGTACAGTGAAATGTGTTTACGTGATTGTAATTATCGACGCGTGCAGGTTAATATTTGATATCCAGTTTGAATGTGACATGTATGACACTAAATTCTATGCTTTTAATGTACGTACTTCCAACCGTGTTTTAGGATTGGTTCACCAACTAACTATAGGCTAGCTGTTTCTATTGTCCGTGCATATGGTTTCAGAGTTGGAGAAAGCAAGCAACACTGATTCAGTCAAGAAGTTTCCAGCTCGATGGATCGATGTCACTTCACCAAAACCCATAAAACTACAGGAGAAGGTGATGATCCCAGTACAGGAGCACCCAAAGTATAACTTTGTGGGTACACTACTTGGTCCTAAAGGCAGTACACTCAAGAGGTTGCAAGAAGAGACGGGAACAAAGATGGCCATTCTTGGTAGAGGCTCTGTTCGTGACAAGGCGAAGGTGAAATTTCACATGATTTGTTAGCATTTACATGGCTGGAAATTGTTTATGTTGCACAGTTCTAATTGTTCTAGAATTGACAGAACACCAACTTTTGTCATTGCAAAGTGACCATATTCCTATTGACTGGTTAATTTACAAGATCCTGAGTAGAGATTTCCTAACCACCCTCATGGGCGACAGGCAGAGTTTTTCTGAAATCTATTCATTTTGTTAACCAGCTTCTAGCTAATTCACAGTGTCAGTGTAAATAAGGTATTCGTTGATCTAAATAAACCAATACAAATAATACGATTATGTCTCACACCTCAAAGCTAGTTTAGGAAGTCAGCAGATTTTTTAAGGTTTTGGTCTTGACTCAATTCGTCTGTCCTTGGGATGTTTTTTCACTCTTTAAAAGGGGACTGTAGTCAAAATAATGTTGTAGTTAATCGGTTCTAACATACAAATAAAACTCACATTTGCCTGACTTGCGTGCCAAACAAAAGCCAATTCGTATTCATGGTCAAAACACTGAATTCTGAAAGCGATCGCTGATTGGCTGATGTGTCAGTGACGTGAACGGCGGGGTATCGGCTGCTTTGCACATTCATTGCTTATGTCATATTTGAAGAGTTTACATCGTAATTTATCATTGTATCAATCGTCCTTATTTTTTATTGTTTGCCACAGTGCTGTAAAAGGTTCGCTATGCCTTTTTGTATGGCACCTGGTTGCTCAAACTCTTCGAAAAAGGCGTCTTCTAAAGGGATGGTCATCGCATACCATCGCCGGGTTACCCAAGCCTTGGCCCAAAGCTCAGTGTATACTAGATATAGGCCTACAGGTTTAAGCCGATATGGGTAAAAAATGTACAAATAAAATCTGACTCAAATAAATGTCATTAAAACTAAGTCATCCTTGAGTAAACCTAGGAACCAGGTTCCTAGAGTAAACTAACTTCTGTATTTACCGGTGTTGGAAATGTTAGCGATCGTTCATCGGCTGCTGCTAGTAAAATTGTGATGTGTTCTCGGCTTTTTGCGATTACGTCACCTGACCTTTACCAGTTTCTTTTCCCCCTGATTCTTTTATCAAGTGTTCGTCGCTGACGGTACCTAGGTTGCGTACATGTTATAACAAATTATCGGAGCTTGTTTCATTTTGTTTCAAGTTTTTAGTATTTTTACACCAGCAAACCGAATTTTAGAACAACCTTGGTGCTGCGAAGCTGTTATCATGTCCCGAAAGACGTCTCAAATTTTTATGAAATGGCGCGTGCGCCGTGTCACGAGCGTGCTGTTCTTGAAACGGACGACACACTTCTTTGTTAAAAAGGCGGCAAATTATGCTACCAAATGACGTTTATTTGATTGTTTTCCACTTAAACGGCTGCAACGAACAATGGGAGTGTCGGGTGACTACCAGATTTTGCATGCGCCCGCGCCGGTCCGTTAGCTTTATATGTCGATGTAGCCTAAGTTTTACGACGAGGTGACGAGCATAACTGAGTCAACTATACCCGGGTAGACAACGGCTGTCTGAAATTTCGGGGTTAACGGAGCTCAACACACAGTGGTACGATAGTCTTCATACAGCTATAGTCGGTATCTTACCAACACTTCAAGTTTACAGAGCTGACAGTATTGGCTGACAGCTGGCTGACTGGATGGCTAGAGTCCACATTGCCCTCGATCGCCACAGTCACTGACACCAGTTGCACCGGCAAATTTTCGTCTGACGATGACAATGACTGGGTATCACTTTGTGTTGCCTCGGCTCAAACAGGTATCCCTTGTGACCCGACATTTCACACTAAAATTTCTTATTCCGACAATATGAAAAACGCTACTTGATTGCACGATAACACAGGACAGTGACTTGGCCCCCGCCAAATACGTCACGAGACCAAGCAGCGCTCCAAGCCGGTAATTTTTTGAGCTTCGTTTGAGAATATAAGTTTAATTTTTGGCGTTGAATTATTTGTGAAATTAATCAACAATTCACAGAAAACTATCCAGAATTTATTCAGAATAAAATACAGTTCCCTTTTAATAAAAACGTATTCAGAATGCATCTTTTCACATTGCCATGTTACGGATTTATCCATATTCTTACATACTTTTAGGACCCAAGAAATCAATTTCCAAATGTTATGCATTTTGAGGTTTCATTTCTGTTTAAAGAATTCAACTTCAGTTTAGAAATGCCACTGAAAAGTTTGGTAATGCCAGGTCAGCAAGGATATGCAGTAAGTTGAAGCTATAGTACACATTATACAGTTGTCGACAGTGCTTATGGTATTTCTTCAGGAAGAGGAGCAGCGTAAAGAAGGTGGAAAGTACGCCCATCTCAATGAGGAATTGCATGTGATGGTTGAAGCATTTGGCCCTGTGGGTCAGGCTTATGGCAGAATTGGCCATGCCCTTGCAGAATTAAGGAAGTTCTTAGTGCCGGTAAGTTTTTGAAAGAAAATTGTGGTCATTTAATAAAAGCTTACCATTTTAGGAATTAAAGATAGATAACAGACGGTAAAATGTGATCATCTAGTGTGCGGTTCTCATTATCACACGAGTTGAACACAAATACATTTGATCATCTAGAGAAAGGTTCACATTTAATAGAGGGTTTGAACAGTATTGGGTAGTAAAATATCATCTAGTGTTAGGCTCCCATCTATTACAGGAATTGAACTCAGATATCAGACAGCAGCAGTTCGACCAGCTAGTGGACATGGGTCAGTTGACGTCTCGAGGTGGTGGGCGTGGCGGAGCTCGTGGAGGTCGAGGTGGCATGGGGGCTTCTGGCGAAAGTCGACTAGGTGGTGGACCTTTTGGTGCTGATAGGGGCAGAGGCCGTGGTGCTGCGCGTGGTGCTCCTCGGGGACGTGGTGGACCTCCCACAGCTAGGGGTTCCCTGTCAGCACGTGGCGGCATGCCGCCTCGTCGTGACCCCTACACTGAAGAGTCTGTTTACAGGGACGACTATGTAAGCAAACATGTCGTTAATGTAATGTTGTGTTAAGGTTATCTTAAACCTTATTCATAAAAGTTAGCCATTTTTACAATATTTCACGTGTGTTTACCAAAGTACCATACTGGGAACTTCAAATACGAAATATATATCGTGTCGCGAGAAGAAATGATTAAGCATGGAAATTTGTTAATTACATATCCAAGTTCAAAAGTAGCAGGGCTGCCACTCGAATTGAGTCTCCCTGTGCCAGGCATAGAGCAGTTTGGCATGCACCCTCGGTCCTTTCATTCGCTGAGTTGACATAATATTGAGTCAACGAGGTGTACATGGCATAGAAAGATGCCGCGGAAAGCGGATGTTTTTATCCTGAAGGAGTTGTGCATCTACATGCATACGACGGTTGAGAACGAATTCATTACTTGGATTGGTAATTTGACATTTTGCTGTTTCAATCTCATGATCACGGCACGCTTTTATCACCAACTCAACTTCTATTGTCCATTTCATACTTGGTTTCTTGGTGCATGGTGTGTATATACAATGAACTACTTACTGTTGACTCTGCCATCTGACCTAGACAACACAAGGTACTGGAAACCTTGCGCACAAAATTGAAACGTTTTAGCGACAATTAATTATGCACTGCAAATTCAGTGGACATTGCGAGTGAATGTTGAAATAGCGAATTTGGTTAAGGTATACATAGGTTATATTAACTGATAGCAAGTTGATACAGCATAATTAACCGAAGATCTTGAGATTTTCACGTCTCACAACTTAAATGGCTTTTTCTCGGCTTCGGCAAATCGACTTAATTAATTTGAACTTAGATATGTTGTCATGGTTGTAGTCCTATTTTCCGTGTTGTACAGGAGAGCTCAAGGGGTGCATATGATACAGGCTATAGTGAGCGTGGCTATGAGCAGGAGTATGATCAAGGCTATGGCACTGCTAGGTGAGTGAAGAAATTAGTGATAGGGCAGCCAACAGGAAAATAAGTCTGCATCCTGAGTAACCTTGATACGCATGGATGTGGTCCAGTTGAAAATTTGCTCGGGCGTTGTCTTTTATATATTGACTCAGTTGAAGGGAACTGTAGCATGTTAGCTGTTCCATGATGTCTGTGCCTCCGTCTTATTCATAGGAAATGTTATGGTTAAAGTATGCTTTAAACGTTCTTGTATAAAGCTTGTTGAACTGTGGTGTGGTTTCTGAACTGTGATGTGATGTCTCACCAGTTGCAAAATGTATCTTTGGCTAGCGACACCAAGTACTTTGACTACGGTCACGGCAGCACAGGTGGTGCTCAAGCCAGGGATCCTTACGGCTACGAAGATACTGGATATGGTAAGTTAACTTTCTTTTGGTGAAATTGCCAGCTGTTAGGTCTAATTGAGAACACGGTCAAGTTTCCAAAGGCGCTTGGTGCTGCTCAGTTTACCGGACTTTGTACTGTAATACTTATCATTTGTGACACGCGTGCAGCGAAAGATCTGGCTTTGTGCAACTGATTAGTATACTTGATGATGTCTCTTGTCACTCAATGCACCACAGGTCTCGTGCATTAGGTGCCGTGTTGAGCACGTTATCAGGAAGGTGCTTGCTAGGTTTCGTGGCGCCGTACTTGTCTTCTAACTAGAAATGAATTCCATTTGTCTTTTTGGGACAACTAAACTAACTTTTCAATGTGGCGGCCTTGGGCAGGGTCCAGGTGTGTGTACCTTGATTGCTGTTCTGGGGTGGACGTTCTGTCCATCGTCCAGTGCTGTAGGAACCCACCGTCCAGCAGGCCGTACAGTGACATCCAGGTTCATAGTGCTGATCAGGCTCTCTGTGGCCTGCCCAGTCTCCTTACTTTGGTACAACCATGCCTCTTATTGCTTAAGTCAACAGTTTGGCAAACAGTGTTACGATGAACAATTGTTTATACTGCTTGCTCGCTCATTCCTTCCATTGCACAAGTGCCGAGCCAACTTCCTACTATTCAGTTTGATGATAACAAGCAAGGTCTTGGAGGTGATGTTCACTGTAACACTGATCAATTGCACTGCTATTCACATTTGAGTTGAAGCCCTTATGCGTTTCACTTCCATACACCTGTTTGCTCACATTAACACTCATCCACTGATTCCGTAATCTGACTAGGTACATCGATTCACAACCCGTTATTGTTATTTATAGGCTACTGTTGACACGTCTATTGCGGATCTATTTAAGGTGACAGTTGGAGCTCTGGGATGGGACGTGCCACTGGTGGTGGTACCATGAAGTCTGCCTCGCGGGGGATGGGAGCCCGCTCCCAGTCCCACCCTTACGGGGGTGCTGCTAGATACTAACCGTCTGGCTCTATCAGCTGTCGTACCTGTACGAGGCACTATGTGCGCGTGTGTGGTCTTCTCAAAGGGACCGTTGAGCGCATTATGTAAGGTACATTAACTCAAGAGAACTCCCTAAAAGGCTAAAGCATAAACTTGACATAAACTGTCGTTGCAGTAGAGATGACCTAAGGAGTGTGGGAATGAGAGAGCGAAAATCTGGAGTATTGGGGGTTTAAATGTTCGTAGAATTATTTTTTTATGTCACTCAACACTGTTTTTAAATTTGTATATATATCAACCACTGTAAACTTGTATTATTTTTAGTTTTATGTTGTGTAGTAAAGTTGTCAAGTTCTCTGAAATTCAACTACCCATTCTTACTAAAACTAAAATGTAATTTTATCAATACCCAATTTGAACTTTCAGCCACATGCTACCATAAACCAGTGAGCAGTACCTGGTAGTTGATTGAGTTTGTGTCATGGATATCGAGTAGAGAATTCTTTGTTGTAAAGTAGTTATATGTTGGAACTGAAATCAGTGGACCCATGCTCATAAACAATTAAAATGATTGCAAAGTTTTACCAATTCGGATTAAATAAAATGAAATTCAGTGTTGCCCTGTTGTATGTAATCATTTAAGACTAAAGAACTTTTGAATTTTTTGCCACAATTTTTGTTGAGTGTGGTAGTCAACTAGTGTGTTGAGTTAGAAAACTGTTCCAAACAATGTGCTTGTATCCTTAACATGAAATAAATGTTTTCTTTGTCAGTTCCAGACAAAAAGGGTCAAATATGGTGACAAAATCGCATTTTATCTATGCCTGAGATCTAATAACTTTTATTGATGTTTTACTGTAAGTAGTTTGTCTTAAAGCCTGTACCACATGCAAGTTGTTCAAATAAATAGAATACCCAAACTTGTTCTACCGTAATTTTCCAGCAAAAATAAACATGGTGTTCTCCCTGAAAGAAGTTGATGTGAAATACGTTGACAAAATGTTGACAAATAAGAGACGTGAGGTTGTAATCTTTTTATTTTCAAACTTTTATCGATATGTTATTGTCAAGATGTGTATGAATAGTAAAAATTATATTTTGAAAATTTATCAGCAAATACAAAAAAAGAAAGTTAGCTGGAGAACACTGTGAAGTATGCAATGTTTGAATTGTTTCTTGAACTGTACATCTGTATAGTATGTTTTTTTCTAAATTGAAATGGTAACTATCCTTGCCATTTGCAACTGGCCAAGAAGCAACATAGCTCGGCCTACTTACAAGTTGTTACTACATTAAATATGCAATTTGAGTGTTAAATTGTTCTTTTTCCATGAGTAATCGATGCCTTTGCAAACTGTAGCGTAATGATATGCAGTGCTGAATAAACACAGCCGTGAGTGGAAGATAAACCTCGTCAAACGACCGATTAAACAAAATACAAATACAGAAGATAAAAAGTCAACGTTTTGTTGACTTCCATAAACACGGTGTAACCCAAAGGTAATGTAATACAATACCTAGCTAAGAATTTATGATCTAGTTATATATTTTGTTAATCTGCAAAAAAAAATATGTTGAATTGGTAAAAGATGTGATCAGTTTAAACTGTATAAGCTAAAAGCTCCATACAGCAATGATGGGCTAGAATTGGAAGGGAGCTGCTTCTAACCTGGATAATTTGTGGAGGTGAATCGTGCCTCGTATGCATCCAGCTACATTTGATAAGCTTTGATCAAGTGGCATTAAACTCGGGCTTTCTGATACAGGCCACTTTCCATTTTCAATGTCACAATTGTTCCTTATTCAGATGATGAATTTTTTTTTGTTAAAGTAGTACTGGCGGACGAACTATAAAATTTCACGTCACTGTTTGACTTGACACTTAATTAGTGTGGTTTGAAGAATTAATGTAATTAAGAAATAATTTGTAAACGGCGTAAAGAATAAAATAAGACCAATTTTATAATGGGTAGTGGCCCAAGTCAATGTTTGTTTGACAGAAAGCACAGGTTATGCCACTTTAAATTAAGTACGTACCATCTTGAGGAAAGTTTGGACAAAGTGTCAAAATGGATGCTGTATGTGGCTTTAACAAGTAAACAAAAACTCCCGAGTTATCAACTTTTGTTGCGTGCAAAAATTGCAATTGTTTCATCCTGTGCAAGATTTTCTTGATGTATGACGCATTTGTATTTCAATGTCTTGTGCCCCCACTTTATGGATGTGGGCACATTGTGTCATCCCTGTCCGGCATCTGATGCCATGTCTCCAGAACTTTGTTTCGTGAAATTTAATGAACGTGTTCCAATCATGGAATGGACTGCTTTAGGGAATTTTATGATAGATTTGACAACTGCTGTGCCCCCTAGTGGCAATTTTAAGTTTATAGGTTAGCGTCTATATGAAATTCGGCTGTCTCCAGAACTTTGTTTCATGAAATTTAATGAACGTGTTCCAAGCATGGAATGGACTGCTTTAGAGAATTTTATGATACATTTGACAACTGCTGTGCCCCCTAGTGGCAATTTTAAGTTTATAGGTTAGCGTCTATATGAAATTCGGCTAATAGTTGTTGCTTGTGGACACGACGGAGTCTTTCCATTTTCTGACATATTTTGGACCGCCTAGTGGACATACTGTTTTTTGAGTCCACCTCTCCCCTGTTTACTCAAATCGGGAAAATTAGAAGATATATTCCAAAAGCAGAAATCGCATTAATTTTTGGATCGCTCAGTTTAGTGGTTCCCTGTAATGGCAATTTTGGTTTTCTTTACATTTATCCAGCTCTGATGGATGTTCATGAAATTTGACAAAAAAAATTCTACACAATACCACCAATCCTGTTTCAGACATTTTGACCTACGTTGCGCCACCTGGTGGCCTATTTATTATTTTTGTTTCTGTTCTTTATGGTCTGCCTCCCCACCTGCCAAACGTCTTGGAAAATCATGACAAAAGATGGTGGGCGTGATCCTATTTAAACGAGCATTACCTCTCGCTTTGCTCCCCTAGGGGCTGTTTTAAGTTTACTGGAATTACTCCCTGAAGTGGGGTTGTTTTAAGTTTCTGTTCATCTCCTGTATGTGGTGCACATGGTGGGCGCATATCAAATACTGTTACTTTGTAAGTGGTCATATTCAACAGCATCCCCTTAACTTTTTTTTTCTTTGTAGGTATGGTGCATTCCATCACTGGATGAAGACGAGGGCATTGGTTTTATTAAAAACTTTATACACCTATGTGAGACTGGACTTACGAGCAATTTTATACTGTAATTTTACATTTTTTTACATAGATGAATACAATGTGATGAATTTTCAACGTTTTTTTTTTGCTGTACGAGATAAGTGCATATCCAAGTGGACAGATTTCATTCAACTGTTGACGAAATCCAACTTGGGCTGAGTGAACTTGCAACAGAACTTTGTGCAAATATATGACTTGTGCATATCTGACTTATTCCGGGATTTACTAAGAGATGCCTGTCGTGTGTAGGAGCAACAAAAATCTAATTCCTAGTAAATTTCATCTACGAACTATTGTTTTTGAGAGATTTAAGTGCACGGGAGTCGTCGGTAAATGGTTTGACAACTCCTGGTATGTAGAAGGGTACTACTTCAATACTCACGAGGACAAACCTTCATTAAAACCTCAACATTGCATTTTGGCAAGTTTT
The DNA here is from genome assembly GCA_002633005.1 of Phoronis australis. Taxonomy (NCBI): domain Eukaryota; kingdom Metazoa; phylum Phoronida; family Phoronidae; genus Phoronis; species Phoronis australis. The sequence goes on from NMRA01000081.1 coordinate 984,372, forward strand.
TGGTCGTGTATGCATGGGGTGGACTCTTCCACTCTGCCCAAAGGTCTGTATGTACAATACAGAGTTATTGGGAAGTAAGTACTTTGTGAAACTGCAACAATCTGATAGGAGACGAAATTGGCATGTGCCGTGAGCAGGCCAATGGGTTGTAGCAATCCTGGTGCCACCTGTTAGAAATTGACTAGTTGAACATATCGTACTTCATTAACCTTTATTTCTCTACATCCTTGGATGTACTCGCCCAACCCAGATTTTCTTTTAACTTGGACAAAGTTCTGGGGATTCTGATTTTGCTTTAATCTGATGAACTCGCTTTGTCCCATTGGGTCCAACTTAAGCAAGTTTTATTGTAGTTAGGTGTCCTGGGTGACACATGTCACTGGTAAGCCTATACCAATCAGCATCATTGAACTACTTCTGCATGTCTACAGTCCTAAATCAATGCACTCATTTCAACGCATGAAACGACCTAAAGGTGTAGACTTTTTAATGATTGCTGAAATGGACAAAGGATGAAAGGAGGCGTAAATATGTGTTGGGGCTTGGAATTTTCCTCTATTTTTGATTTCCTCTGCTTTCCAGTTTCCAGTCTTTTTACCATAATTTTGAATTGGTTCCTACAGAAATGTTTCAGTTAAATTTAACGCAAAAAATATTTGTGGAACGGTACGTCACCTGGAGAATTTTCCTTTTTTGTCATTGGTTATTCCAAGCCCTAGTATGTAATGATGGGACTGTAGTGTCTTGGATTTAGGGAGCAGAGTTCAGCAAGCTTCAGACATACTCCCACATGCAAGTTCTGGTGATCTATGCAAAAGTATGGTCACTCGACGAAACTGGCATTATTTTTGACATGCGTTTCTTTGACCTTCGGCGTTTTGTGGGCCCAACAAATCTTGTGCACAAGGCAAATGTTTATCAGAGTGGGATTCACAAGTGGTGTTTCCTTTTATCTCATTTGAGATGAGCATTAGCAAGGTGAGGAGAATTGTTTAGAGTATTGATGTAACGACTAATTCATAGCCACAGGCTTTATTTACTATTTACTGACTAAGAATTAACTAATTCATAGCCACAGGCTTTATTTACTATTTACTGACTAAGAATTAACAACATAGGAGCAACTTGAAGGGCAAATTGGTAAAAGCAACACTCAAAACTTAACATTAACTTCTATATCGCAACAGGAGAAACATCTTTATGTGAAGATCGGAGCTGCAACAAACGTACATCAACCAAATATAAATTAATAAATTAATCGTTAACGCACCTAGACACTGACACACAGCATCATTTCTGATTACTGAATCTGAGTAAAGATATAACAGAACTTTTAAGAAGTACTCACAAGAGTACATAAATTACATATAAACTAATAGTGAAGCTGGTCAATGGGTGACTCGATATTCACAAAGTGGTGTTCATTAATAAAGATGCATCTTTTTGACAACTGACTAGATTGTGAGCTCATATTGGGAGTGTTCGTGTGATAGCCGCACATGATTTAACAGGATGCAGCTATTTTTATGGGAATGTCCTGTTTCACATACAAATCACCTAGTGAATTTCAAGTACGGATACTACCCCATTAAACCTTGATTGGAATCATTGGCAAAATAACTGGTTATCGGCTGTACTCGATTGATTTTGGTTCTACCGGCATAGTCACCTGATTGGTCCTCTATATCAAATTCCCCCTTACAGGCTAATTAGATGTCTTGCTCAGTTGACCCAGCAGAAACCAATCCAATCAAGAGCAGCCATTGTCACATAAACAAAAGGGTCTGAAGAATGATCATATTGTAGCTGGTTACATATACAACGGTCTAAAGGCTGATCATATTGTAGCTGGTTACTGTTGTATATACAACGGTCTAAAGTAGCTGATTACAGTCACATATAGAATGGTCTAAAGGCTGATCATATTGTAGCTGATTACTGTCACAAATACAACAGGGTCTCAAGGTTGGTCGTGCTATTGCAGTTGACGTTGGGTGGCGGAGATACCCTCATCTGGATTGGGAAGGTGATGGGCTCACTGATGAATGGTGTCGGTGACTTGGCTGCAGGGCTCCTCATGTGTCTGGTAATGGCACTGTAAGAAGAAAATGGGCCTTGATTACAACCGGGGAATGGAAGATGTGGATGAATAGGGTGGCAAAAATTATGCCGGGGTACATATTAAACTACATAAAGGTGAAACATCTATAAAGAACTTTGATTTTAGTGTACTGAAACTGATTTTCTTGTGACTGGTAGTTAGGAATATATACGAAAAAGTAAACATGTTATATGGCGTGCTTTTTTGTTTCAAGGTCTCAAGCTGTGATTAAATTTGACTAAGTATTTAAAAACGTATCTAAAATATCAAAAAATGTGTCGTCTGAAAGCTGACTTAACAAAATACCTCGACCAGTCAAGGTAACTGTAAAACCACCAACAAATACTATCCTGCGATTTAAACTCGAGAAAAACAAAAAGCCGCATAAAGATGGCACCCTTTTATCAAGGGTATGTAAGTACATACATAGTTACAATAGGAATAGGACAATATATATTGTCAGACTTGCACAACCCTTGGTGATGTAACACATTACCACCTTAATGCAAAATATGGTCAGACTTGAAATGAAGAAAATAATCATGACTTAATTTGGCATAAAAGTAATGGCCAAAAAAAACAAAACTGCCACTAGGAGGTGCCACAGTAGTCGAAATCGTTGGAAAATCATCGTCAACTGTCCTCTTCATGGTAAGCACATACATGCCAATTTTCACAATCATCCTTTAAGCGGTTTGGTTGATAGAGGGGTAGACGCAAAAAAAAGACTCGAAAACAGTAAAAATGGCCACTAGGTGGCGCAAACTATGTCGAATCCATCTGAAAACAGGAGGATAGCGTCATCTCACTAATAGGTGCCTACATACCAAATTTCATGAAAATCCGTTAAGGATTTTGAAGATAGAAAGGTAAGCGTAAAAAACTAAAATTGCCACTAGGGGGCACACCGGTAGTCAAATCCGTTCGAAAGTTTGGTCATGCCGTCCCATCCGTGAAAGGTACACGTGCAAAATTTCATGAACACACCTCAATCGGTTTTGGAGATAGAGCAGCGGACGCCGGACAGACGGAGATGACGGCATAATGCGTCCACATATAAATATGTGGGCACATAAAAATGCAACGTTCAAAGACAACCAGAGTAAAGAATGCCATGAAGTGGAATTAAAGGGCAATACACCAGCGTATCATGTCAAAAACCATGAGTTTCTAGGCTTGTAAAGAATTGGCAGATTGTAATAACTTCTAACCATGCCCATTAAGTTGCTTGTTAAGGCAGGTTACTTTTAGTTGCCAATGCAGCATGGCCACCATGATAATCTTGAACGTATTGCAACTAATTTCAATTTAAGGATAAGAATGCGAAGGTGTTGCTTTGCAAGAGCAAATACACCATTTTATCTGCTTTGAAGGTTACCTGCAAATGCAGGGTTGAGGGGGGAAACTGGATCCGCTAATATTGAAAGCAAGAAAGAGATAGACCCACCAATAGTATTGGGGCACGACGTAGGTGCACTGGGGCCGCGGCATGCCGTTGAAGGTACAGCCAGCTGACAGAGTGTATGCGCCCATGTTGTGGAAGGTGATCCAGGAGCCAATTGCCAGTGCTGGCAGGTAGCAGCTCTTGGAGATCACGTCCAAACCATCACACGTTGGACCCCAGATGCTGCTCGGGTACAGCTGATGATCAGGGCCAAACTAAAAGACAAAAAGCGAAACACAAATTAATGAAACCAATAGTAGTATAGAAAGTCATCTTCTACAAACTGTAAATGACTCCGACGGTATTTCCCCCCACAGCTTACGCTAGATATGGGTCAAATCATGTGTTGAGTAAAGAAAGGAAACACACTACCCGGAGGAACCTGTGAATCAGTAATAAGTTATGAACTCTAACATTAATACAACAGCGCATTAAAGTCTCAGACAAACAACCCAATGTACGTTGGTCAAAGCTACATCCCGCTGAACATCAATCACATTGTCTCAAACAGTAATAATCACACAAGAGCAACACAGTGTTGAAATGTACCCATGACAGCACAACAAACAGTATGCTGCAAGGAGTGTTTTTTAGTATCACAAAAATGACAATTAGATGGCGCAGAATGCATTGAACAGTTCAAAAATGGAAAGGCATTATTTTCTCGAATTACATGGAACTCGAAAGATAAATAGGCAAATCTTTTTGCCAAATTTCCTGAAAATCCATTATAGAACTCCGAAGACAAAGAGGAAAACCTAAAAATTAAAATTGTCCCTAAGGGGCAGATCAGACTGAAATTGGTTGCCATGAGTCGTTAGCTTCATAGGAAGACATCTACCAAATCTCATTACGATCTTGCAAGAGATTTAGGAGGTAAAGCAGCACACCCCCAGACAAAGATGATGACAACTGTAGCTACACATGTATAATAGCATGCATAAAACAATTATCAAAGACTGTAAAAACAACAGGCACATAACGTGCCCTTGACTCTACCTCAGATGCCAGTGGCTCCACCTCCGCATGGTCGTACAGAAGACAGTTGAATGAGCCATACACGCCATCATTGACATAGTACATGTACTGTGAAGCGGTGTTAATTGACAGCTTGTTGGCAGACTTGTCACCTGCACGTGAAATGTATAAAACATTTAAGGAACACTTGAACTCAAAAATGGCGTTCTTTCAAGCGAATGACAATGACGTCGTTGTCAACACCCACCACTATGCCCGCTACTTGTTTCCTCATCCTAACTATCAGATCATAATTGTTTTTGCCAAGCCGTTAATAAGCAAACAAAAAACAACAGGCCTCACCACATTCACCACTGTTGTTCTCTATGTTACGCTTGGCAATGACGTTGACCACGAGTGAGAATGCAGATGCAGCGAAGTAGCGGCCAGGCTCGGCAATGATGTGAACACCAGTCTCCTCAGGGAAGAAAGTCTCCAGAGCAGGCCTCAGTTCTCCACATATCTGGTGGACAAACAGCAGACACATCAAGCAGTGGCTGGTCACAGTGTGCACTGGGCATGCTCTCAAGCAATAAATGTCAGGTCTTATCAAACTCTAAAATCCCTTCTAATCTGGGTAAAAACAAATCTGAGATCAGTTTTGGAGCAGTAATTACTCAAAATCGCAAGTGACAAAAAGCAGGTTTCTGGCAGCTTTAATAAGTCATTACCTCCTCAAAGGTGATCTTCTCCCCATGGTGGCCAGGGAAACCACCTCCAATGTCAAGCAGGTTGAAGTCATAGCCAACCTCCTTGCCGATGTCAAAGGCACTGTGGGCCAGGCTAACAGCCGTGGAGAAGGCCGTGGCATCATAGCAACCACTGCCCACATGGAAGCTGTAAGAGCACAAACAATTGGTATTCCGGTAGGCTGAGATACAAAGGATATTTAAAGAGCAGACTTCATCACCCACGGCGACAAGCACTGGAGCAGCATATTTCTACAACTGAAAGCTGAATTGTGGTATTTTTCTTTACGCATTAGTCTATGTCAAGACTTTTATGCACTTAACACTTGCATTGTCTCAAGGCAAGTGACATTTACCTTTGAGTGACTTACCAGCCATGAACCCAGTCCACTCACCTGACTCCCACCACGTTCAACTCCAGTCGGCGTGCCCTCTCCAGCAGACCTCGCACGTCAGTCAAATGGCAGCCAAACTTGTTGCCCAGCTGACACTGCACCTTCTGGTTCTCTGGTGGTAGAATGCGAATGACTAGCCTGTAGAAGACAAACAGAAAGTGAAACTAACTTTATCAAATGAGCTTAATTGTCTCATAAACTTGATTGACATTTAAAACGCAGAAGTTTGATTGGCACACAAAAGGCGGAGCTCATCAGTCCTTCCAGCTCTGACTGGCAAACAAAAGGCGGAGCTCAGCAGGTCTTCCAGCTCTGACTGGCAAACAAAAGGCGGAGCTCAGCGCAGCAGCTCCTGCAACTTTGATTGGCACACGAACTGTCGACGTGTTCAACCAGCGCAATCTAATTCTGGTCCATACTTACTTGGCATCTGGAAAGAGGTCTTTGATTTTGTACAGTTCCGTCTCATTGTCGAATGTCATCATCTGGACATCAGACTGCTGTGCATACTTGATGTGTGACCGCTGCTTGCATGGGTTAGCATAGATGATGCTATCAGGGTTGACACCTAGGTCCAGCATGCACTTTATCTCTGCCTGAAATTACAGGGGGCTGGTGATAAGAAAGGCATACTCAAATACAGGACAACATTTTCAGCAAAAACATAAATCGTGAGATGCTTTACACACGCTTGCACTCATGAAGACTGTCATTGTTACAAGTGAAAGACCTCAATACCTCAATACAACAGCAGTCACCATTTAGACACACAATACATCAACAACATAGCAACGACCAATTAAACACACCATACCCACCCCACCTACTGACCTGCATCGACTCTGTTGTGCAACATGTCACACTGTACTTGTTCAGATTCAGATACTTAACTTAAGGTTTAAAAACTGGCTAGCCTTTGCAAACCTGACACTTTAGTTTTCTGCAGTGTGTGGTTTTATCACAGGTTAAAATGGTCAATGAACAATGAATTTGTTTTATTTTTCAAGAAGTGTAGCTTTTCAGTCATTTCCTGAGGCACTCCATATTCTGATACCCCGTCTACTAATAACTGAGGTAAAGCCAGTATTCAAAACCACGCTACTCCTTCAAGTCCTAACATTGTTACCCACTTTCTAACTCGTGCGACAAATCGTTGACGTTCTACTTGGTTTTCTTTTCAACTCCCGCAAATGTGACACGCTCATTCAAGGTTTCACAGCATGAGACATGTGCAGTCTTATTACTTTAGAAAATATCAACTGCTCAATGTTCAGCAGTGATTATCTAAAATATGACCCATATTTAGTGCTGCAAAAATTTGCCTTGTTTTGGTTGGTGGTATTCGTGTCGAGGAATTTGCAAATGGCATCATATTAAGTGACAATGTATGACAAATGGAATGCAAATGACAGCCAGACAACCCATCCGCTGTCTGCGCCATGGTTGAGCTAGTTTGTGCACACAGCCATTCAGATAAGTTTGATTTCATTTCACACAGTTTGCTTTTGAATTTTACCGCAGTTGCTTGGTATTACTGCCAAAATGAGTGATGAATCCAATCTGAAGTTGCACTATGTCTACTACCACATATTAGTTAAACGTGAGTGATTATTATCTGGAATGAACAAAAAATTCCGCTCAATGTCTCTGAAAATGGCGTTGATATTCGGAACATTAAACACCGCAACTCGGAAGGAATATTACAGTTTCAAGAGAATTCGTCAATATCCAGATCCAGTTCATTGCAATATTTTTGGTAACAAATAGAAAGATGAAATTTTAATTGTTACACATGAATAACATGTTCATTACTTCAGGTTTCCGTCGACTGAGGTTCTATTTCAAATCTATCTAAACATGTGTATGTTTAATCATTCACCATAGAAGAAAAAGACTGTTATCAAATAATCTTTAGTGTTTAGACATCCATGTCTTAACGAGATTACTTGTATTTTAAGGTTATCTAAGACCTTAATAAACGACATCAACTCTAAGTAAAAAACGCTGTCAGGAATTTTTGATTAATCACTTAGTTCGGATTTTATGTCAAATTAACTCGCAAAAAGGGCATTTTTGTAAAAAAGCAGTGGTCATATTCATATATTGCTCGAAAACTAGACATTTAAAAAAAATCCTATTAAAACAGCATTTTTGAGACATAACATAAAATTTTCATTTAAAAAAGTTTTAGTAATATCGGGGTGGGGGTTATTTTGCTACAAATGTACCTTTTTGCACATGAAAATTTGACTTAAAAATCGTGGTTACGTGACAATAATAAAGACACGGTGGTAAGAAGAATATTTTTAGAATCCGCTATCTTTCTCCTTTCAGAAAATATATATTTTCAATTGATGACAAAGCATAGTTTTTCGATATTTGACTGATGAGTCGAGGTTGTTCATTAAGGTGCTAAGGCCCTTTCATACTGACTTAACTCCGGTCCGAGTGAAGCGTCAACGTCTGTGGAGAATGTAAGGACTACACACGCTGAGTGTAGACATAACTTAACCCTGCCTCCTAATGATGGACTTTCATGACTAGTTAAATAAACTGGTTTGCTGTAATGTAACTTCTTCAAAGGAACAAGGGTAACTTGTTTAGAAAATTGTATTTTTATAGTTTCAGAGGTTCAGAGGACAAGGTCTAGCTGAGATTGTATAAAAACTAGTGTGGTTATTCTTAAAGCCTAACTTCAATGGAATTTTGTTACTTTAGATGTGTTAGGCTTACAGATAGTCCTAGCAAAGTCTTAGTAAAATAAGAAAATGCGAGTTCAATCACGCAAGTGTAAGCCCGTCAAATGATAAGTGAAGCTGCCTTTTCGTGCCTTGTTGCGTCACAGCGAGATCCCAGCAAACAACAAAAGGTTATATTGAATAAGGGTCTGAATAGAACACCATTGCGTGTGGGTGTTACTCACAGCTGTTTGAATTAAACAATGATTCTTGTGGTAACGTAGACAAAAGGGAGCCAATACGCCTAACAGTTGTTACATTTGGCAATTTATGGCACTAGTGGGCTCAGAGCGATGCTCTTAACATACTGTAGGAACCAAATTTACATGTGTTACCATTGAAGACAGGCTTTAATTTGGGTAATAAAGTTATATAATAGAGGCTTTAAACTGTTACCTAAACTACAATAGTAATATGACACAGATATACATCATCTTTAAGGCCCATGGCCTCAGAATAGTTATACAACACACTAGAGAATGGACTGATGACATAAATACAAACTATTCTTGATTCATTTTTGAAAATGTATCCTTGAAATGCTTAAGATGCACTACTGCTCATATACATTTACTGGAATGTGATGCACTTTATAGCTAACAACTATGAAGTTTCAAGCAAAAATTAGCCAAGTGTGAAAGTGCGGTGCTCATCTACTCCAACTTTTGACTTCGTATTATGTTATTTATACTGTGGCAATGACTGATTTATGTAAAAGTTTGGAAAATCCCATGAGGTGGGAATGGGAAAACATTGACTATAGAATACATTAGTTTATGGAATTCAGGCCAGGTGCTTGGTGGCCTATTTAATCCATTAATGACACCGCATTATGTCATAAAACTATGTACCTAATGATTGTTAGCAGCCTAGCCAGCTGGCTCTCTATTGTGTTGGCAGGGAATGGGGTAATTGAAACAAACTTGAGCTTGAATTTTCACCTATACAAGGTCTGCCATGGGTCAAAGGGGTCAACCTCTAGTTTGCAGCCTGCTAATGTACCATGTAACAAGTACTGTTATCAGAGTTTGAATTGTTTGTTTTCAACCCATTATCATGGTTTGAATTGTTCCTTTTAAACCCACGAAAAGTTTCATTCTTGGGTTTCCTTACAAATTTCAAAAGTTAGAAACAAACATATGAGTGTGAGACTAAACTTTTGAGTTATGACCCAGGTTATGACCATTTTATTAGTTAGGGATGAGAAACAGCAGCTGGTCGCATGTGTGGTGAAGACACAATGAACAGTGTAAACAACAGTATGTGCACCAACTACAACAAACAAACACATTACATACTTAGATCTTCACAACAAGTATTATGTAACTTTATAGGGCACCTTTTGCTCAAACAAGTGTTTGCTAAACTTATGAAAAGAGAGCATGTTATTTGAATATATCAGATTGCGCTTCAGTCTACTTGTTGGCTTCAGAACGTGTCTAAGCAAAACTTAAGTTTGTTTAGCTTGATGTTGCAGTTGTGAAGCAAATCAGGGGTGAAGGTAAAGCTATGTATATGAATATAACGGTGCATGATCTTAGGCACTTCACTAAAAGTAAGTCAATTCTCCATACTAGCATCACTCTTCTGAAAATAATTTCAGATCTTGTTTTAATTGTGCAGTCACGAAAAAATCTTTCGAAATTTAACAACCATCAAGAGTTGTATAACCAAGATGAGGAGCCAAACTATTTTAGGTGGTCTCAGTTAACATAAATTATACCACAATGTTAGCCTCGAACAGCAGATACAACCATGTAATAACCCACAAAGTTATCTCACTAGTGACATAACATCTTGGCGGGAAACCGAGGCCGGATTCGAACCCGGGCCTCAAGCGTTTCGAGTCGCCTACTTTACGACTACACCACTCAGCGGCTGACGACATCGAACGTGAAAATAGAATACTTAATTGAGCACGCGCAACAATCGCATGTTCAGCAAAGGGCATTGCACCTACATTTATGAAAAATAAAACGCACAATTTCCATAAAAACGATATTTTAATTCAGTGAAATTTTTCTCTCGTGTTCTCGCACTTGTAAATCACCGATCTCCAATTTGAATGCGGGTATCGTGTCGTCGGGATCCTTTGACTTGAGCATTATTAATACTCAGTTACTATGGGTAACCTACTTTAGCAGACGATATTTTCCCGGTCGAAGCTTAGCGTGATAAAATGTGTAGCAAACTATAATAGTTGCTAAACCTTAGTTTATAGAATCACTTCATTTCTATTTTGTGTAAATTTTCAATTGGTTTTGAGTATAAGCATTATTTGACAAAAATAGCTCGGCTTTTCTTAAAAGGTCACAACCTCAGACCCCGGGCCTCTGACACAGAAAGTAGTTACAAAGCCAAGGCGAGTCGAGAAAGGTAGATCGATTCATTGCAATGTTTCTCGTTCAGTATGTGGTATAAATAGATTATTACATGTTCTCAGTCTCAACTAATTTATCATGCAACAACCTGCTGATTTTAATAAGAAGAAACATGTGGAAATGTCAATAAACTAGGCCTGTAGTGCCCGATTACAGCACCAATAAGCACAAGCAGAGTTTTCAATCATGGCCACCGTAATTTGCATAACCTGTGAAAATTCTCAATGCAACTACCTTCAAAGTACCTCCATTCAATTCACTGACCATTGAAACATAAGTGCTTGGCAAGGAAGATTAAGCAAAAATATAACATTTGACTTAATGGCAGCTTTAATTAGCATTTAAAAAAATGCTCACGGATGCCATAATTACAACCCAGCTAAAATGCTTCAGAGGAGATACATGAAACAAACAAAAAACCTTATACTACCAAACATTTCTAGGCACCCATTTCTGGCTACTGCACCAAAACTTTACTTTCCCCATAAACTATAAAGCTAATTTGCTTTCATTTTTGGTGCTAACATACTCAATTCCCTGCACGTGTTCAGACATCAAGTAGTACTGTGGCCCGCATTACTTATCGCTCACCTTCCACCTGTCAGACATACTCCAAATAATACACGACAAAGTGCATTAGAAATTGGCAAATCAAAAGCCATCGATTCTGTTAGATCGTCATTTGCCCAAAAGCAGATAAACTTTACAGAAAATTTCGTATTTTTCTGCCACAATGAACTCACCTTGCTAGCACAGTCAAATCCAGTGCCCAGGTTGACAAGAGTCTGTAGAAGGTAGGGGTCTTCATTACACTTGACAGCTAAAAGGAAGAAAATGAAAGGCCACTACAGAAGACTTCCACATAACTTACTCACTCCTCATCTAAATGTATGGTATATGGCCATTACAAATATTTCTCGGGATAGCGACCACACAATGGTATTGCTAATGAAAATCTTGGCTTATTGTTGGACCCACAGTTAAAATGTTTACAGTTTTCTCAGTATGAGCAGTGTAAGCAAGTGTCTAAAACAAAGCTATATCAGAAACAGGACCCAACTTAAACTTCACTAACGATACCAATGGTACCATAACACCTTTTAACTACCCAAATTGGTCCTCAGCCGATGCTTTAGTCACTGGCAAATTTCCAGTCATAGGTCCCCATGTCCAAAGTATGCCCGAGCATGTATTTGGAAGCACTGGAAAGTCAATAATGTGTCCACATATAAATATGTGGGCGCATAAAAGGTACACCATCTTCCTAATATACGTCTCAGGGTTAACAATCAGAAATTTCTGGCAGGTCATATGTCTAGCTAAGCCCGTATACTAAAGCCATCACAAGAGCTGTGACAGTGTTTGCCAAATAGTATGTTTGACAGACCAAACATAAAGGTATAAGATTTCAAATCGGCATTTTCACTGACTCCCTATCAAGCAGTGAGAATAGTCGCAACATAAGGATTGTAGTAATGGATCCACTGATACTAATCCTAGTTTCACAGCCTTACTACCAATATAAACAGATTTCATTTTGCCGAAATAGCCTCTGAAACAAGAGGTCCAAAAACTAACTTGATGCAAAAATTCTATCTTAAAAACTCCAAGAGATCTATACAACTAATAATGGGTATCAGATGTTATTGAACCTGTGAACTATTTTCACACGAGACACAATCCAGGTTAAAGATAATGCTGTTCTCCACTAGGTTTATCATTATTTCTACATTTACAGTCTCTTCACAAAGTAACAGACTACAGTTACTGCTGTCCACAACCAGCATGGATGCGTTCCTATCGACCCAGGTGAACCAAACTCCCTTTAAAAGGGTTTAACAAGAGGCACCTGATCTAATCTAACTATTGCCAGGCACACAAGCCCAACTCACCATAGAAGGGTTTGACATGAAGTACCTGGCCTAATCTTACTACTGTCCAGGTATGCAAGCCCAACGCACCATAGAAAGGTTTGACACAAGGTACCTAACCTAATCTAATTACTGCCCAGGCACGCAAGCCCAACACACCATAGATGGGTTTGACATGAGGTACCTGACCTAATCTTACTACTGCCCAGGTATGCAAGCCCAACTCACCATAGAAAGATTTGACATGAGGTACCTAACTTAATCTTATTACTGCCCAGGCACACATTCCCAACTCACCATAGAAGGGTTTAACACGAGGCAGTTGATCACACCAACGCTTGTACTTATCCACCACATCACCCAGATTGGCCACAAAGAATGCTTCCTCCACCATCTGTAATATAAAAACACGACACCGTTACAATTTCGTCAAATTTTTGAAAATAAAAGTCTGGGATATAATATAAGTAAAAAACATACACTTTGCCCTTCTGAGTGACACAGACCTGAGGCACACGGATGGCAGTTCTTAAGGTAAATAGTGATTAGCAAACATTCAAAATCAAGCCAAACCAGCAAGTCCACGATGTTAGATTCTCTTGGGAGAGTAACCATTAATTTGGTCTCAATACATGACAAGTGTATAATACACATCACTGTGAAAGACCAGATTCATTTATTAATAACTTGATAAGTTCATCTTTTCAGTTTCAGATAAATAATACAGACATTCATTTGCCTTCAGTTATCTCAGATGATATTGTACAGAAAAACAATTTAATTTTTGTACAACTATTCATTTGCCGTTTAACTCTTTGGTAAAGGCCCTCACTTAGAAAACATGATTTTATCTCCCTTTATTTTGGAAAAAGGTTATTTTAAGTTCATGTTCAGCTTCTTGGTAGAAGCCAACACTTGGCTGTGTATAATGCATTGTTTTATCTCAATTTATTTCGGCAAAAAGGCATTAAGGTTGCAGACTAAACAAATATCCTCCTCCATATTGGGAGAGTGAGAGGCACACACTGTGTACTTACATCATAGATAAGCCAAGCCTAAGTTGACCTGAACTATGGTACTGAGCAGTCATAAGTATCAGATAAGGAGCATGTGACAATCACAAGATGGTCTCAAGTAAACTTGGTGCAGTACTGTTACACAACGATAATCTCAGACATAATCATACCATACGATCTGACAAAGCAGAAAAGGCCACCCATTTGTGCCATGACTTAGCATATTATTTTCATCTCTCACCGCCATAAATGTTTTCTTGATTTAATAACTACTAATTTGTTTTAACAATACATTTATAACAATATATACATATATATATATATATACAAGAACAATGACTTTTACGCCATTGTTTTTGTTTTATGTATCATACTCGGTAGCGTTTATACTTTTACATTAATTTGTATGGATGACTGAAGACCAGTTGAAGTACAGCAACCGTTATAACATGAAAGTTTTGTAAGTTGTTTTATATACTCATGTGTTTGTGTTTGTGAAGCCACTCACACTCAGTGACCTACTCTTTCAACTATCACCTGATGAAAGATGCGTTTGTAGAAGATATGAAAGTTCGATGAACAAACTAGGCCACCAGTCTTTTGAAACCATACATTTATAACTATACAATGACACTCATGGTCAATACATACATGTATGCATGTGCTACAAAGATAAAACAATTAGCAATCTAAGTATCAAAGTCGGAAAATAATTCCTAAATTGCTTTCAAAGTTCATGTTGACTTCCCAGCTTTTACACACTAATAGTTTGCCTAGAATCCTTAGCTTTGATTCAAAACTGTTCCATTTATTTCATGAAATCAGTGAATTTGCCACCACAGCAGTTAGCACACATCAAACACGTGCTTAAATTACAACAGGAAGTAAACAGACAGAAGTCGGGATTGTTTGGTAAAGATTGGTGTAATTCACGCTACCAGTCCATGCGGTAGTCTGCATTGTGGTCCTTCGCTGGCGAGAGGGATTGAGCTGAACGTGCATTTACGGGGAGAAAATGGAGGGAACGCACACCAGAGTGGATTGCAGAACAACTTTTTTGGTCGATGACAATTACGCCGAATCGGCAACCTTGAATTTCATTTCAGTTTTGGTGACCTGTGATTTTTGCCAGGTTGCCAAAAGCATAAAGGTCATAAGTGCAGTCTTAGCTAAGATTTTCGTAACTTCTAATTTACACACACTTCTTTAACTTCCCTCACAAAGGTGCACTTAAATGCGAACATGTAAGATTACCAACATTAGGTCAGTTGCACTTACAATAACATGTGTTCGACGTTTGATAAAACAGCTCCGCAGGTTTCCTTACCTCAGTGCGGTACTGGTCAATTTTCTCATTAATGACATCACTCACACTCTGGCCAGTAGCCAGAGTTTCTATTGGGCAATTTGGGTTCATGTCTGGTCTCATTTTCAGCTAGTAAAGATCACAGGCAAGCAGGAAAACAATTAATTCTATGAGATGCGAAGTAATCTGTAAAGAAAATTAAATGCACAATAATGAGCAAATTGACTGCTATTTAGGTAGACACTTGCTAGTTGATACCGTGACTAGTCAACTGAAAAGGGCCAATCACCAAAAAAATTTACATGACACTGCACAAATTGCGTGCTGCTGTGTTTAGAGTAGTTTTTCTTCTGATATTAGGCTATGATACCAGGCAAACTTTCACGTCCTGTTTTGACTAAAATTTGGTGGTTATAGGAGAGATATCACTCTGGACACAAGAAAGTCATTCATCTCTTGCCAGCAAGACTCACAAGTATAGTGACTCAATGACTTACTGATGCACATGGCTATTAACCAACAAACTCCTCACACTTGAGCTCCCAACTCATAGTTCTCAATGCATGTTTAGAGCCAACATTTCCTAAATGCCAAGTTTGAAGGTCTTTTCACTTGATAATATTTCCGTGTACTTAATAAACAGTACAGATACCCTTTCAGTAAATATCAGCCGAGGTTCCCAGATCACAATAAGCTCAATAGTCTTTCACTAATGTCTAGAGACAAAATCTGTTGAAAACACAACAATGTTATTAATTTTTAACTATTTTTGCTCGAGGTCTACTGGAGGGGCTGCCTCCAAAACATTCTGATGTCTAGAGAATGTACACACACGTTAAGACATAACAGACACTGCTAGCCACGTGAAATCAAGAAGTTAGGAAAAACCTTACCAGATATCTAAGCTGCTTCTCTGGTGTAGGTTTTCTGGTAATTTATAAAAATTGCATAACCAACAGCCCCTTTAGTTATGTCCATCTACTAAATTTTCTCAGCATGGAAATGGTTACTGAAATTCTCTGGTCACATTGTCCTGAAACGAAGTCCACTTACATGGCCCTATAGTAAAGTTGCTCCTTCAGCAAATATCAGCTTGGATCCCACGGCGGCTCCGCGTTCACGTCTAACTGTTGACGGTGCAGCGCTCTGCCTTCAGGAGTCTCCTCGTAGAACAGGTAAGCTGAGCCACCCTACAATGGGAGAGGCAAGTTAACAGTAATATTATCTAGAAGTTCTGAATGTGGCCGAGTATATTAAATATGATTTAAGATACTCGTCAAGATGAACGAACATCAGAAAGTATAGAGAAATCTCAGACCTATCCGACAGAGACAGGCACTTGGATATATATCTCAGAGCTATCCGGCAGAGACAGGCACATGGACATATACCTCAGACCTATCCATTAGAGACAGGCACATGGACATGTATCTCAGAGCTATGTGGCAGAGACAGGCATATGGACATATATCTCATAGCTATACAGCAGAGACAGGCACATGGACATATATCTCAGAGCTATCCGGCTGAGACAGGCACATGGACATGTATCGCAGTTGGCCTTGTACTCCACATGCTTTTCCTGCAACTTACAACTCATTCCGGCAAAATAGTCAGGGTCATGTCCCTTAGTACTTTCCATAGATAGAGAAACACTTCAGAAGAGTGAACCTGCTTTCGAATGCAAACAAATACAATACTGCAAAGACAATCATATAGACCCTAATTTTCCACAATAAACAATAATAGACAGAATCGGTCTTCTTTCACAGTAAAAAACAAAATCAAACTGCATTTTATGTTTGCTAAAGCTGGTTGTTGTATTTTCGAAAACAAAAGATCACGAGTCTCTACAACTGCAACTTCTTTCTGACAGGTTTTATTGCTCACAAACAAAAACCCCACATGAATAATTTGAAGCCACTGTGGACATCTGGGACCTCCTACTCTGATAAGAGTGAGTGCACCACCAAAAGACTTGCCATGAACAATTGTAGAAACTTTATAGTGTCATATATCCCCTAGTGCAAGCAGCGTAAAAACGGCCAGTTGCAGGTTTGGGCAGCTGAACAAAGGACTGTTGAAAAAAGTTTGACTGCCGGAGTATATTTGTTCTAGCTGGGAAGAGTTTTAACACATGAACGGCCTCCTCAGGTACCCCCTCTATGCGCAAAAGATACTTATATATGATTTTGATGGTTAAGTATGAAGCACAGTTCGTCAATAAGCTTTTGGCAGATGGAAAGCCTACGGGATGGCCACCGTCTGCACTGGGGCTGGCTGAGACGGTGGTACTGTCTACCATGGAAGTAGACAGTGACCATAGTCTCTAGTTAAGCTACAGACGTTGAAGCTTCTAATACCACTTCACACGCCAGAAGCTTTTTGGCGAATTATGCCTCATACTGACTAAAACATCAAGGTCATGTTGTTATAATAACCTTTTGCGCAAGAGGGACATCTTAGGAGGTCGTCAATGTTTTTAATTCCTTCCAACTCAAACAAATACTCCCGTTATCAAACTTTTTCTTCGAGCAGTCCCTCGCTCAGTTCCCAACTCATCATTTTTACACCGTGCATGCCAGGGGATGTGACGTCACACCACCTGCCAGGCGCAGTGTTAAAAATGGTGAGTTACCAATTTTGAAAACTGAACGAGGGACTGCTCGAAAAGTTTGATAACGAGAGTATTTCGTCGAGTTGGGAGGAATTAATTACATCAACAGCCTCCTAAGGCGTCCCTATATGTCCAAACGGTACCATAACAACAAGACTTCGAATTTTTAATCAGTGTGAGGCATACATCACCGATAGGCTTCCGGCGTACAAAGCACCTATAGGAGCTACACCGTCTGTAGTTTAACTAGAGACAGTGGTCACTGTCACAGTCTCCATGGGAGTGGAACTGGTGGTGGGGAGTTGAATTTGGTCCTCAATCCTCAGGAACAGAGGCACTTTCCCCCATGGGTAAGCGAGGGTCCTGAATTTGCCGGTCAGTTTAAAAATACCTAAAATCTTTGCATACGGTGAACGTGGATTGAACGTATCAGTAAGCCTCTACGACACCCCAAAGAACAGCCACCCCCTCGCAGCCGTGCCGACGAGTGGACAGTACCAACGTCTCAACTGGCAGACGAACAGACGAGCACGCTGGATCGATTTTGTTTTACCAAAAATTCAAGCAAAATAAACGTTATTGTCGTGACTATGTTACCAAAACTGTAGGTTCCTGCCCGCTGTCTTGTCCTTTGTTTTCGGACGGAATGGTGAATGTGTTTAAGAGACCCAATCGACAAAAAACAGAACTTCTCCTTCTCGTCTCCTTGCTCTTGTCCTCTCGGCTACAGTGTG
>NMRA01000081.1:1011630-1044210 GCA_002633005.1 Phoronis australis
TGGGGAAGGGAAATCTGTATCCACGGCAACGATGGCTCTCAGCTCTATGTTCCTGAGATAAGACGGAATTTACAATACCTAAAATGAGGATGTCGCGACGGTTGCTCGCAAACAACAGGAATCAAATTCGGACGTAATGTGATCCATAACTATAATAGATTAAATTTCTCGCCATACCATGAATAACACGCTTACAATCACCGCCCTTGCTTCTGAGCGGCTTTCACCAGGATCAAAGAGAGTCACCGGCGGCGCCCGTGTCGGATGTTGACCGCATTGTCCTGCGCGAGCAAGACCCAATTAAGTGTAATTACCTGACAATAAACTGTCGTAGGCATCACTGCCTGTACAAAATGGCGAATTTTCAAAATGCGTTAATAAATAATTGTTGTTAAAAACGAATACCACGATGGTATTCAGCTGGAAAAAACAACCAAGTAAGGTTTTGGATTTCGCAAAACTCGATGAAATTAAAAGCTAAAAACTACAAACATTGGGTACGATTGAAAATAAATGACCAAGCGCATCGATAAAATCTGGGGATTCCTACGCTTATCAGAGTTAACAATATATCACATGGATTCTTCTTTTGATATTCTTTCAATCTCGTTTAACCAGTTTTTTTACTAGGAAACAGTTGTATTTAACGTGTGCCCACTCTATATTTTTATGGCTGACAAAAAGCTAGAATAGTTATGTGGTTAGTGCAACAGAAATTGTCCAGAGATTCCAAATCTTCAGTTTGGCTGTCACCATTTGCACTTTTGTATATATTTTGTGATTTGTGTTCTAATAAAGATTAAACTTGAACTAATGACACTTGTGGTTTTTGTTCGCTGTAAAATGTTTAATGTAGCTGTAATCAGGAAAGTTCAGGGATGGGGTTCACAATTAGCTAAACTACTTAAGTTTCACTGGCGATCAAATCTACTACTGTTTTTGGTTCTTCAAGTTTAAAAATAAAATAAAAAGATATCAACCCGTTCCTGGTAAAAAAAACAACACGAGTATTAAAATGAAATAACAAAACCGGTATAAAACATATTTAAAACCATAGTTTCTTTGGGAAGTTGACCATGGTCAAGATAAACATATATTAACTTTTTTAGTCATTTTGTAATATTCAAAATGTACCAAGTCAAAACTGCTCTTTACAGTTGCAGGCTGTAACTTTGTGCAAATGCCAGAGAAAACCAATTTGGGTGAACTAACAACCATTATTTTTGAGACAGTAGTGTTAGCTATTGCCTTTCGACTTCATTAGCTCAGATCTACGTCAACACAAAGGGCGAGCTGAATAGGAATAATAAAAGTTGTCTGTGGCTAAAAAAGGAATCTGAGCTGAGACCAGTTTAAGCGAGAAGTTCTCCACATGGCGTTAGGCCTACCTACTATCAAACTTTCAAATCGAGCTTTTTTAACTGAGTGATTACACCTCATCACATACTCCGATGGAAATATTTAGTCAGGGAATGGCTTGACGTAATTTTTCATCTGATAGTATTTTTGTAAAAAGTTGCTTACGTCGCTGGAAATGGGAACAGGGGGGCCCACTATTCCGGATACGCACACACGTGTACACGCATGCATGTCAATCCACCAATCCACAATCGAATTGGACACTGGACGAAAAACATACCTGTGTTTGACGAGAACTTTCGATTCCAAATTTGAAAACGCCTGCCCTTTACAGCGGTACTATGCTAGCAAGCAATATCAGATAACAAACCTATTTTCTGTTGTTTTGTTTCTTAGTCGATTTTAAGGCATTCACACCGCACGGTGACTTTTTGGGAGCTCTCTCGCTGCTGTATAACTTAGCTAGGTATAGACATTTACTTCTAGACTCCCTTCTTACCCTACGGTGTAAACCACCGTATGTTCAATGCCGATGAGTAACATAAAGCCTCCTCTAATCGTCTGCACGATTCTGTCATCTACTCAAATACCACTTGGGCGAAGTTGGCCGGGTACGGCCCGATGATTACGTGAAGCGCTTTGAATCAGTTATCATTGTAGTTAGTAGTACCAGTAGCTGCAACAATTTTGTTGTTGTCCATCTGTATCCTATCTTTAACGGACAGGCTGGGGCTGGACCTTTGGAAGTGTTTTCATTTATAACATCGCCAATCGTTGCCAGCATGGCCTACTAAGCAGGGATCTGTAATTCTTTCTTATCTGATTAAGGAAGAAGTTCAGATAACGCTTGTTGAGTAAAAGTGTTATTTTTGGCAAATAAAGTGGAAATACTCATTTCATGTTTAAACTTGCAATTTAATGAATATTAGTTTTTCATTGGTATGCTGTGTGATGTCATCAGGTCTAAATATTGATGACAATATAACAAAAGTTACACAAACACAACACTGAAGTTCTTTTGACAGGTTTTGAATGTTCTCATAGAGATGATTAGACTTTTCTGGCCTACGATATTTTTGCCTTTCTCTGCTCAGTACAGACCCACATAACAATACGCCAATGTATGTAAAGACAGACACCGACGAAAAGTGGCCCAGACACTGTCCATTTGCTTTGGCACAATAGCTTACAAATCACTGCCCAGCATTCGCTGTTTGAAAAGCAACCATGTTAGACAGTGAGGTAACATATGCATATGCGTCTTTTGCAGGTTGTCGACATCTCTAAATACAGTTGATACCGTTTAGCAACTTTTTATATAAACGTTCGGGATGGCCGGAATCTGAAAAATGCCGATTCTGTTTTTTTAGTAACCCTTTTCGTTTTAATCAATGTTTGAATTTTTCATGAAATTACTACAAGTCCCTGTTTTAGCTAGCCCTCCCATGCCAAAGTAGATCAGTCAGAAGACAATCTCTAAAAGCGTGATGGGGAACAGCGCATAAAGTACAAGATCTGAAAGTTTTTATTGGAATCCTATCAGCCATTTGCAAGATATGTTTTCAGCTTTACCAAGTTTAGATATTTGTCTAGGATCTCCCGTAACCTTAACCTGATGCTTGAACACTTTTGTTTTACTGCGCAGTGAATGATGTCGTATAACTGTTGGTCTTCACATACGCCATATGTTGATCAAATCAGGTGTTGGCTAACGGGTTAGCAGAAAGTCCTGGGTTTAAACCTTGGTGGGGTAAGAGAGCATTTTAGATGTAACTATGTATCACCTGATGCCAACAAATTGACAGACTTCAACAGAAGTCTTCAAGACCGCCAAATTTGGATAAACTTCTTACCAGAATAATTTGTCAGTTTACGTAGTCGAACTTTTGTCAAAGTTGAATTTCGACATTGTGTCTAGTCCTTAATTTTTTATTTGTGACTGGTCTTGCGCATTAAGTTGTTTTTTGAGATTTAGCAAGAATTGGGTTGGTTTCTGTTGGAAAAGAAACAAAATTTTTTATTAGCCTTGTCAAATTACGACATTGTGTAGTTTATTTTGAAAAATACTGTATGCCAGTCTTTGTACCTTTACAGAGTATGTTTTATGTCGTATTATAATTTGGTGGTATGTTGGAAAAAATAAAAACCTGTCCATGCAGATATTGTTAAAGCAAAGCCACATTCATATTTTTAAATATTTTTAAAAACTATCCACCATTTTCGTTGTACCACCGTTTTCGTCGGTCCACCTGCACTAACATGGAGAACATGTAATTGTTTTCCGTGACCCCCTGAGCTTTCCAAAAAGAATGGACCCAACTCGAGGATTTCATTTTTGTCTATGAAAGTGTCTCATTAAAGGTATTAAAATATTTTATAGAATTGAAAATGTGAAACCCCATACTGTTTTAAGTATTGGTTAAATTTGAAATTATGTAGAAGAGATTGCTGATGTGTTAGAGTCGTCTCAAGAACAGGAATTGCGTTTACAGTTTATTGTAATATGCGAGAGAAAGCTTGCTTCACCACTTAGTTTTTTTGTGAAATGAAAAGACATTGATTGCTAGTTTGCTTATTAAAGGGAACAGTATTTTGTTTTGAATTAATTTAGCATACAGCTTTGTACCAAGGCAAGGGCAACGGATGGTGTCCTACGTCCGCCCTCTTGGACGACACCTTTTTCGCAGAGTTTGAACAACTAGGTGCCATACAAAAAGGCATGGAGAATTTTTTACTACACTGGCAAACAGTAAATAATAAGAATCGGTGATACAATTATAAAACGCAATGTAAACTCTATCCACCCAATGCCGCAATATGGAGCAGAAATATGTGATAAGCAGTCGATGCCCTGTCAACCACTGACATATCAGCCAATCAGAGACTGCTGTCAGCATTAGTGTTTTTACAATAAAATGTGAGTCAGTTTTGTTTGGAGCGCAACTCGGGCAAATGTGAGTTTTATGTGTATGTTAGAACTGGTTTACTGCTGCATTATTTTTACTACAGTCATCTTTTAAACTTGGCATTGGGTAAAAAATTAATCACCAATAATTTACAGGGATAGAAAAAAATTGTTCATAATGTCTTGTAATCTTTCAGGGAATGCGTAATTCACAACAAAGGGTTTGTAAAGCGAAAATAGAATGGCCTGCTTCAACGTAGAATTCGGAAGAAAATAATTGTTAACGTTTTCAATAGTCTCAAGATAAGAAAAAAAGTTGTGCTTACAACATAATTTAACCAGCCAGAAAATGTTTGGTTCACCAAGTGACTTTGTAAAGCTAATAAACAATCATTCCAAGTGCAAGGGCGTGGCTTGCTTCAACTTGGAATTGGGTGGAAAACAATTGAGAATGCATTCAGAGGTGTTCCAAACGTAACAGAAAATGCATTTATGACATACTGTAACCGGTAAGAGAATATTTGCTACACCACACTATTTTTTGTAAAGAAGAAATTGAATTATTCCAAGTTTAAGCCAGGGCGTGGCTTGATTAAACTTGGAATTGGGTACAAAAAACTACGAAATGCATTCAGGGATGATTCAAAAGTAATAGAAAATGCGTTTACAATATATTGGAACCAGTGAAAGAATGTTTGGTTAACCACGTGATTTTTTTGTAAGGCGGAAACTGAATTATTCCAAGTTTAAGCGAGCTACGCCCTTGCTTAAACTTGGAATTGGGTAGAAAAAACTGCGAATGCGCTAAGAAGTGTTCCAAAATTTTTAGAAAATGCATTTAAAATGTCTTGCAACCAGTTACCGAATGTTTGGTTCACTATGGAATTTTTTGTCATGTAAAGCAGAAATTGGATTATTCCAAGTTAAAGCAAGGACGTATCTTGCTTAAACTTGGAATTTACGGAGTTAAAAAACTGCGAATGCGCTCAGAAGTATTCTAAAGGTAATAGAAAAAAGCATTTAAAATGTATTTCAACCAGTCAGAGAATGGTTGGTTCGCCACGTGAGTTTTTGTGAAGCAGACATTGAGTTATTCCAAGTTGAAGCGAGCCACGCCCTTGCTTAAACATGGAATTGGGTAGAAAACAACTGCGAATGCATTCATAGGTGTTTCTAAAGTAATATAAAATGCATTTACGTTGTATTATAATCATTAAGAGAAGGGTTGGTTCACATCAGTAACGATTTCAGCCCACTCAAGCGCCTTGTTCTGTGATTGTGTGCCAGGCAGCCGCTTAATTCCAAGTTCACGCAAGATTCCAAGTTCACGGATGGGGTTTGGCAGTTTGCTTAATCTCAAGACCACTTGCTTGATCTTGGAATTCCAAGTTCACGCAACACTCACTTCGGCTTATTCTTGAGATTAAGCAGGATTCCAAGTTGAAGTACAACAGTACGATAGTAATTGGCGTAATTATCTAATGTCAGGAGTAAAGGAAGGGATGATAGGTTTGTGTGGATCAGTGATACATATATTTAACATGTTCAAAACTTACTTGGCCGTTATATGGGGTCTTTAAGTTCCAATGTTTACTATTACTACTAGTAGTGATAATGAGGGTGCCGTAAGTTGATACTTATTAAACATAACAGCTGTCTGAGACCTGCTGTAGCTAGACACCAGGCAAGTTTTTCTCACGTTTCCTAAAAAGTGCACAAGGCACTTATCAAAAGTACCTAACAGTTTGCTGCATATGTTATAGATGAATAAGCATATTTAAGTTAAGTGTGAGTGTACAAACAGAAACTGCCACGATATTTAAATATTACTAAAACAACAGATGAAAACTGAAGATCTTGGGGTTTTAAAACATCCTTAACTATTAATATTTCCATCATTACTTACAGGCAATGGTGGCAGGTATCAACTAAATTTCCAAAATATTTAGCGCAGGAAAACTATAAAACTAAGTGAACAATGACAGAAAATAAGAACTCGCAAATTCCATAGAACACATGTTTATTATAAATCTACAATTACAAGATTTGTAAGTAACCTGATCCCTTGATTCCCACATGAGTTACAAATAACCTGGTCACAACATTTGATTATGCAGACAAATAATACTTACATCTAATTGTATAATTCAGGGAAACTAAGTTTAAAAAGAAAAAAGAATAACAATAACTGAGGTTGTCTGCCTAACATTAAAAACAAACCAAGAGCCAAGAGCAATTTTTATCAAATCAGAAATTATTGGCTCTGTACTCTCACTTTTAAAGAAAAACTAATATAATGTAAGGCAGAACCTTATTGCAGGCAAAGGCATAAAAATTGAGGAGGCACTCCTGTTTCACAGATCTTTTTGACTGACCCTGAGTCGCGAGACAGATGTCTCCCCTTTGCTACAGGCCTGACACTAGTCAAACAAAAAGACAAGTAGCCACATATTCTTTAGTGCTGGTGACAGGGTTGTGTTAATCATGGCTTGTCATGTAAAAATTAATGTGCTCTAAGATCAATGTCGAAAGGGTCTACCCCCTTCACTCAGGATTACTTATCCACTGCCCCCATTTTACTTCCAACCATGGTTTCAGGAAGGTGGTCTAAAATCCGCAACAGCTTGGCCCAGCATGTGCATTCCGATGTTTAATGCTGGCTGTGGCTAAACTCTCGCAAACATTTATTCTGGCAGGTTTTTACATGTCAACATTGAGAGAGTGTAAAAAAATTGCCACCAGAAAATAGTTTCACACAAAAAGACATTACTTACTGTTATTACTTGCCTAAGTGCACAGGGTCACACCTGAGTAGTCAAGCTAGTAGCAACACATACTGCAGAGTAATCCCAACATTATAAGGCAATGTGACAAACTATTGCACTATTGTTTCTTCAAACACGAAGTTATGGAAAATCTGTGCAAACCATTTTTACAAGTTTTGTCCTAGGGTTCATATAACAGCTGCTTGCACCCAAGCATGGATATTTTGTCACATCTATTCTGCAAACTGAATCCGTTTTATGTTAATGCTTTGAACAACAATATTCGTACACAATCAGAGGAATGCACCATGTGCCCAAATTAGCTACCGAGTGTCGGCGTGTCCAATTTCACAAGCAACACGCCAACAATACAAATTCACACTATCTGACTGTATCCTCCACTCACAGAATTTGAACACAATGGAAGGCACAGCAGGTCCAATGCCACTGCATGTTTCAAGACAGTACAGTCAGTTCAAACCTGGCATAATGCCCAACCATGACCCAGAGGTCCAACAGCAGGGGTGTGTTTTAAATTACCTTACTCTAGCGATGTTGCAGGTGGGGTCTGGTCTTGACACCTGAACTCCCTCAAGATCAGCGTGTCTACTATAACTACTAAGCATTTGTTCATAACGTGGCTGTTTGAAGTTTCGACAATGATGCAAAATAATGACCTATGGAATGTCTTCAAGTCTATGAAGCAATTCACTTGTGTTGAGCCAGACCAGAAACCTTCAGTCAAAGGTACTGCAACACCCTTCCACAAAGCACTGTGAGTATACCCTTTGTGTATCTTGTACATGGTACAAACACGTTCATGGTATTCAAAGTAGAACAAGTAGCAACATTACATGGATGTTCTGAGAAAAAAGTCAAAGTTAGAACAAATATCAATTCACTTCCCAAGCTCGCTCAAAACAAGTCACAGCAGTGATTGAAGTTGAATAAAGAGTGCTTCCACCATCTTTATAAGATGCCATAACAATGAAACTATCCCCAACTAATTAAAAAATACATGGCACAGAATTACTTCCCCAGCTACTTAGCATTACAGTACCCTCAGAAAACATTACATCCAGATTGCAGTCTAGGTTCAAGTTTAAGCTTAATAGGGGAAATGACTTGGCTAAATATAGAATTAAGCAAAACTTGTTAATGACACTCACATGTAACCTGTACAATCTCATATTAAGTCAATTGTGTTACAAACAAAATCAAAGTTCAAAATCTAAGATTTCAGCCTGATAACACATTATCAAAATTTAGTGAAATCTATTTCAAAAAGAAAAAAATAATTTCACAAAATACATTAGACAGCTTTGCTCTAATGACATATTTCAAAGAATTTCAATTCCTCTACGCATCAGCAGGCCGCTTCTCGAACAGGACGTCAATAACACTGGAGTCAGCCATTGTGGATACGTCTCCAAGGTTACGGTCGCCGCGGGCAATCTTACGCAGGATGCGCCGCATGATTTTTCCTGAGCGTGTCTTGGGTAGGCCAGGAGCCTCCTGAATGAAGTCTGGTTGTGCAAATGGGCCAATCTTCTCACGCACTAAAACAATGTAACAGTGGTTAGAGACTACTAAAGATAGGAGCCTTTTAACACACAAAATAAATGTAATTAGTGATGTTGGTTGAAATGGAAAAGACATATTTATACTTAGAATTAAATTACATAAAATGTGATACTTGTTTCTAAATCTTAAAACATTTAAAAGCAGTTTTGTGTGGCATATGCCTAGAAAGAAAAGATTTTTTTAACAGTTGATATGTTACTTCCCAACCATTTACTGTGAGTGTACTTGATATTATCCAATTAACATGGCAGAGTGAGTGAAACTATATCATAAACAACCTGAGGATTAATAGTTTGAATCGTTCAAAAGGACTTTATTTAAGGGTTGCTGTAACGCCACTGACTCAGTCAACATGGAATATAAACAAATTGCACGTCACAAGAAATGAAACTGACTGAAATTTTTTGGATGAATATGCGCAATGCCAACTCCGCTTTTGGAAAAGTCTGAAAACTAATACAAAGTCAAAGCACTCAGAACTGATCAAAGTGTTCAAGTGAATCTCTGTTCACCCTACACTTCCAAGCATTGAGATCTAGTGCACCCACCTTCCAAAATTTTTTGGGTTCATTTCACATTCTTGGGGTCCATGAAAACAATTGAAAAATCATTTCATAGTCCTAGGATGATGCACAATGCATATTGAAAACTGAAAAAAATTGCGGGGCCACGGTGATACACTCTTCTTCAACTTAACAGTGTCTAATAATGCAAACATGACATGGGCAAACACAGGATGAACGGACTTCTACTGATCTGTAAGTCTAAGGTCAACCACTACACAGTGACTCTGTAAGAAATCAGGGGCCTGTCTCGTGAAAGTGACTCAAGACTTCAGACAGAGATTTGGTCCTGCACTCCACACAATTACTGCAGAAACGTCATTAAATCTGACATGAGCTGAAATGGACAGTCTCTGATAATATACACATAACTGCTAGTTACTGGGATAATTACAATGAAATATTTCTAGACTGTGATGCACTCATAATTATTTTACTGGCTAAACCATTTTTCAGCAATTGTGAAGTGTGAATGTAAGATTGAATTTCTGTCTTTGTGTCAAAATCACTCGTGAAATACGCCACATGTGACAAACTGTTTGTATTTTAAAAAATGACAATTATGCCATATCTAGGAGTTACTAAATTATAATGCAGTTCACCACAATAAACTTGGCCATTTTATGATATCAATGGGAAAGCTAGCAGTGGTCTAATTATTTCTTGTACGACTTAGTTGAATCAGAAAACAGTCATTTGTTGAAATAAGAAAGACTAGACTATTCACATTTACCCGTGAAAATTCATAAATCACGAAACATCTGGAAACTTACTTAAATATTTTCTTGACAATACTGAAGCTACTGTCTACTTCTGCTGGGTGCCAGGTGCAATGTTGGGCAAATAATTTCAATAAATTTCCAGAAGTTTTGCAATCTAAAATTTTTCGCATTTAGTAAATTCACCTAGATTAATGATAATGTCAATCACATATTCATGAGATGTTGTAACAGGAAAGACTAGTTCAGATTTATTAAATTCCCAGCCAACCTCGTTTAATGATATTTTCAAAAACTGCAAAGTTCTATTTTGCATTTCTCTAGAGCTGCCACCTTTAGTCAAGTGTTCACACTAACCTTTGTGTTTCAGCTCAGACATCAAGTGGCTAGAGAACTCGTATCCATCAGTCAGTGTAACAAAGCAGTAAGTACACTCGCCCTTGATTTTGTGAGGGTGAGAAACAACCGCAGCCTCTGATACAGACGAGTGCTCAACCAGGGCTGACTCGATCTCGGCTGTACTCAGTAGATGACCAGACACATTCACCATGTCATCAATACGCCCTGTGATCCAGATATAACCATCCTTGTCTCTTTTGGCACCTGTGTGTGAAGACGTTTTTGACAATGATATCCTGCACCAGCTGATGTCTTTAACAAAAGATTTTTAACAGTTTTACCAGATTTTAAAGTGTTTTCCCAACATGTGCATTGCCTCATTTTATCTGGTCTCGACACATCATTTTTAAAAGACATATAAATTCAATTCAATGATCAACTGTTTTGCTCGCAAAGCAAATTATGTAATCACTTGAAAAGTATTCTGTTCTAAGCATTTGCATTTTCGAAATACTTCTTGACTAGTAGATATAAACTTAAATTGAGGAATTAAAACAGCCCATAATAAGAAAAATAGCAAGATAATTACTCAAAGAGTGATTATTTTTTGTACTTTGATAATCAGTTCAGCACCACAGATATGAATGTATGTAACTAGCCGTGCGTGAACATCAGCCAGACCTGTGGTAATGCCAGGATGCCTTACCATCACCCGTAAAGTAGTATCCCTTGGTAACATAAGGCCTTACCATCACCAGTACAGTAGTATCCCTGGAACTTCTTGAAGTAGGTCGTCTCGAACCTCTCCTGGTTATTATAGACAGTGCGCATGATGCCCGGCCATGGCTGACTGAACACCTGTAACACAGACATACACATCAACAAAGACCAGAATGACTTCAATGGATCTCAGTGGTCTAGTGTACCACCGTGTGATGGTCAGTTCAACGACTAATTGTTCTAAACAATCATGGCAGAGTTTAGCTGCAGTTGTTTGTGAAGGAATCCTCTTCCTACTGACAATGCTTGGACAAAGAAAGAAATATGAGGGAATTTCCAGGTGTGAAACAACGCTGCCTATTTAAAGTAGACACAATGGATTAACTATGTGAAAAATAGCCCCACCGAATACCCATTACAAGTTTGTTTGGATGGACCTGGACAAAATAAAAGGCATTTATGCGCTACCTTGATTAAATTGAAACCTAAATTAGCTCATTTTCAAACATTTCAATGTGACTCAAAATTGTTACCTACATTTTGTCTTATTAAAAATTTATTCTAAAGAAAAGACTACAAAACATTACAAATCAAAACTACTAGGATGACATTTCTACAACACAAAATAACGGTTCGTTGCCGATATGTTACCCGTTTAAAATTTGCTCCAAGTGTCCACCATTTTACTGCAAACACTTTTAACTTGCAGGCAGCATGACCTTTTTTAGTCAATCTGTTTGATGGATATGGAAGCAGATGCCAAAAACACGCAGTGAGGGATACGCAAAGAAAGCCTAAACTGGAATTTAGGAGTCGCCACAGTAGTCACATTCACCAGTCCTGCTCTCTTCAATAGGAGCATGCTATAGACTAAATTTTGTAAAGATCCATCAAGGAACTTCAGTTGGTACGTACAAAGACAGAGGCCACATAATTATCATTAAGGGACAACACTGTAGTCATGTTCTCCTCAATAAGAATAAAATAATGTTACAGTAATAAATTTCATGAAGATAAATATTAAGGGACTTGGTAGTTATTGAGGCAGCGACAAAATATATGCCACTAGGTGTCCCGTAGTAATTTGCCCATTGGAAAATCAATGTAGCACTCGCATCAATAAAAACATCTGTCAAATTTCCTAATGACACTAGTTTGGTGGGTAGAGAAGTGACGGGGAAAATAAACTAGGGGAGCAAAATACTATGAGGAAAACAGTTACAATCATGCATACTAAATAGTCCTAAATTCCAACTTTTAGCAAGCGTACAAATTCCCAAAGTACAATGGATTAACATGGACATTACCACAGGCAAGCACAGTGTCCCAAGACTAATGTAACATACCAGGTATCCCTCGCCTTCACCCTCTATTTTCTTTCCCTCTTCATTGAGAATATCTGGCACAATACCAAAGAACGGAAAGGTCTGAAACACGCAATATCACATTCATAGAGCCACAAGCAGTACAGTAGAGACATCTGTTGTTGAAAACACAAACAAATTCTTCACTTGGTGTAAGGCCAAGCCACAACTATTCTCACCAGAAGTGCTATTTTCTCAACAAAAATCTGAACCAAATTCCCTACTTTAAAATTTCTTAAATATAATTCTACATCTGCCGTGATTTAAATTGCAAACGGCTCATCAAAATGTAAAAGCTTTAATGTATTCATGTTTAACAAAGACATATGATGTGTTCACTTAACTGTTCAACAAGCAAGCTATGAACAAACTGATCACATTATGTGGTTGTTTTACAGAACAACGGGGAAATGACATTTCAATAAAGTTTAATCTTACATTAGGAAAGTACTGATGAAAGCCAGTTGGCGTGTACCGTAAACTATAGAGCAGTCATATTAATGAGCCATGACATCAACCGATGACAAAGACACTGTTGATGATGCTAGCACTGACAACAAAAGTGACGCCGATGCGACTGGCAATGACAACGACGTCGATGCCAGTTACACCAAAGATGACAATGAGGCTATTGCCCACAATGACGGCAACAATTGGACAACACCAACGTGCCGACAATTGCAAGTCTGACCTTGGCTGGATAGTCAAGCTTACACTGTCAGTGAAGACGAGGTCAATGACACTAGCGCAACCATGCAAACAACTGGAACACTCTATGAGAAGAGAGTGCGTCCACTAGTACAACCATGCAGACAACTAGAGTGCATCCAGCACCCATATCAACAAGATCGTCGTCACCACAGCCAACACCATTTGACTACCAAAATGCCGATGATAATAAAGATGGCCACTGAAACCAACAGCACCTATGCTAAAGGTGACACCACTGCAAACCACAATTCCCCCACCCAGTCTCCAAACTCCGAAAAATGGGTGTCACACATGATTACATGATGGTTCCAGGTTTAAAAATCATATGCTAAACAAAATTTTCTTGTAGTTTTGTACTGTTTTAAACCAAAAACACATTTCCTCAGGTTTCATGGAAAAATCAAAATATTTATACTGTACGTTTGCAAAGGGAAGAGTGTTCCCCTGTTGTCCGCTAACACCCTGGAAAACATTGACAATGACACTGGCGATGCTGGTGACCACAATGATCATGGAAATGAAAACGTAGATAAATGTGTATCTGTGTAAATTCCATTTTGTGTGCATGAAAAATGTAGCGCTCATAGCAATAAACCAATAAAAGAGCAAGGATGACTTTGTCAATAAAAGAAAAGTCAACAGGTCAGTGAATTTTGAATGGCAAGTCATAGCATATTCAGATAGTGCTTTGACATTCATCTACCTATCAAAGTTCAGAAAAATCCGTCAAGAGACGCCATAGATACCGAGCGAGAAATCAACAAATGAAAGAGAAGTCATCCAATAACCAAGTCGTGTAGCCCTTGACGAAATCTAGCGAAAATTAAAAAAATGGCCACCACAGCGCCATCTTGCGTCTGATTTCGCCCAAAAATAATAGACTCCAAGCTTTCCATGTGATGAATATTGTGTGTAAATTACATGTCATTTGGACAAAATGTGCGACCTGTAGCATGCGTATGAGAACTCATGAACAAAGAGGTAGGAATTGGGCAATAAAAGAAGTCATCAGCTCAGGAAACTTCAAATAACACGAAAAGCCAAAGGGTAAGTCAGTGTGGGAAATGAATTGCAGAATTGAGACAGCACTTGTTGAGAACTATCCACAAGCCAAATTTCAGACAGATGAAGTACAGAGATGTTGCACGAGTAATCAATCAATGGTCAATGAAAATCTCCAATAACTCAAGAACAGTAGGTTGAAGCGAGAAACATATGAAACACCACCAACAGCCCTTGAACAGATCTATCATTAAATTTCAGAAGAACCCCTAAAAGGGGCTCTGTGAAGTGAAAATTTAGAAAATGGTCGACACAGTACCACCTCTAATGCGATTTCCCACAAGAACAATACATCTCGCGATTTTAACATAACACATCGAGTGTGTTAATTTCATGTCGATCAGACAAAAAAATGTGACATATAGCATATGTACTAACAAAAAAACAAGCTTCATGACAAAGCAACAAAACTGGAGAAATTTCACTTCACCAAGAAATAGTGGATATTCCACAATGTTGTGAAGAAGCCACCGAGCGAAGAAAAATTTGTTGATACAGTACAAAATAGAGACATTATTTCAAAGCAGATAATTCATTGACTCTGATTCTAGACTCAATGGCTGATTACATTGCTACATACAACACACCACTTTACTTACAGCTGATCCAGGTTTAGTGGGCGTGGCTCCAGGCAATGGTGTGATCACATGACCACCCTGTGGAGAGAACAAAGTAGCGTGAACTGCGAGTACTCTCACATGCTCTGTGTAGCTTTATACCTCAGTTAACACACGATATGTATAAATCGTGTAGCTTGTACATTAACTAAATACATATGATATATAAAGAGCTGTATGGGCTCGTTGATGGCCACACACCGGGGTAAATGTCATGACTAAAAATTTATTCTTCAAGAGCTATCAGGCTCATTTGTGCTGTTTGCTGACTCTGGTTTCTGCATGTCTGTAAACTGCCATGCATGGGATGCCAGTCCATCACAGATTACTTCCTGGTCATTACAGGTTCTTACTTACACAAAATGGCTTGCCGAAGGTTAAGTGTCTTGTTCAAAGAAGTGTTCCAAAATATAACATGTGTGGAAACACAACTGGCAAAACACAACATATCGAACGTTGTTCGCTTATTTGTGTGCTCATAACCAAAATGTTTGAGGCACAATTCCATATTAAAGTTAATATGAAATTTAAGTTCAGTCACAATCAACACAACACAGAATGCTGACCCATCACAAGACATTACTTATGGACGTCACTACATTGCCACAAAGATGGATGATCATAAATGTCAGAACATATCAAGAGAAATCACTTCATCTGCAAGTCCAAATACATGTTACACTTCAACACAAGAGAATGCAAATGAATTCAGAAACCTGAGTGTTTAAGTCAGTCAGCAATCTTCAAATTTATAAATACTTCAACTTAAAAACCCGTTTTTTCTCCAAGAAAAGCTGCTGCCAAAATACTCCGATTTTACTAACCAAAACAATTTAATATTCACACCAGTTATTCAGTCCGTCTCCTTACCGTCTCAGTTTGCCAGAATGTGTCGACAACGGAGGCGTTTCCGTTACCAACAACATTGTGATACCACAGCCAGGCTTCAGGGTTAATGGGCTCCCCGACAGTGCCGAGGACCTTCAGAGATTCACGACTGTACCTGAGATGGGAGTAGACAAGACGAGTCATCACACAAAAACAACAGGGATGGAGAATTGTCTACACCAGTATTAATTAAATATTTATCTGCAGACGTTT
Source organism: Phoronis australis (assembly GCA_002633005.1). Lineage (NCBI taxonomy): Eukaryota > Metazoa > Phoronida > Phoronidae > Phoronis > Phoronis australis. The sequence continues at coordinate 1,027,440 of NMRA01000081.1, forward strand.
TGACCATACTAAATGAATGTTCTTTCAAGACATCTGTCCACAAATTGGTGGATTAAGGGTTTCTTGAAATGATTTCTAAAATCTAAACTCTAACCTATTTACATTATCATCACACGTAAATAGGCAAACGGTTGGTACATAGACTTACAGCATCTCCACTTCCAAGGTGGTTTTAAGAAATTACATGTTTTCCTGAAAAATGAAATGACCAACAGGGAGGCCAAGGTAGTTGGTTATGCCTGAAAATGACCAGTGCTAGTCAAATTCTCATTACACACCTCTGTGAAAAATTTCAACAACATTCATCAAATCGATTCATCTTGCGGGTGCACAAAAATCTTTCTTAAAAACACATTCCCTCCAACCCTATACAACTTCAGTATTTACAGTACGTCACACAACAACTTACTTCTTCACATAATGGTCACCATACTTCATCAGTGACCTGATGGCTGTGGGGGCAGTGTAAAACTTGGTCACTTTGTATTTGTCTACAACAGCCCAAAAACGGCCCGGGTCGGGGAAAAAAGGTGTGCCCTCATACTGAAATCATACAAACAAAAGAATCATGGATGACCGACTTAACACAAATATTGAGTATGGAATTGAACACAAATATCGTCATCTTAGATATGGATCAAGGATCTTGGCCCAATTTGCCTAGTAACCTTTGAATCACTTTCTAATTTGACGAACTAATTGCTATACAACAGAAATAGAAATAAACACATGAACTGCAGAATCGTGATCCAACACTGTTCAAAACATTCGTTTCAATGATATAACAGTTTTACAATGTGCCGGTAATGTAAATAAGTACAGGGGTATGTTACTTGGACTAATGAAGCAGTATTATCCAGAAACATTTGACAGTCACTTATTCTCATCTTCACAAAAACATTTACCACTCCCCTATTCATAAACAGCACACTTCTGATATAGGTATTTATATAATTCAGAAAAGAGCTATACTTGGGCCTAGTCAAGTCAACCATTTGTGTGGTAACAGTACATTGTTCATGCATTACTCTCACCAGCAAACCCCACTGTTCCACAGACCCCAAACATAAGAACTCCCAGATAAAAGCAAACACAATAATAGTTTGTGCTACTCAGATCCCAACAGTGTGGGTCATTTAATAACGCAGCATGAATTCACAGTAGATAAACCAATGGAAATTTGATTTAGTGTACATGATTGTACTTCGTTATGTGGAACAGGACCTGTGAAAATACTTGACAAATTTATGATCAGAAAGCACAAACGGTAAACTTCATTTTACACGAACAACAACTGTCTGGTAGTTTTTATTTGTTCTGAGCTCACCCACCCACAATTTTTATTTCAAGTGCCTTCCCACCAAAACTGACTTTACTGGAACAGTCCTCAGCTGGATGCAAGTAAAGATTCTTACAATGATGCCTGTTGCTCCGTTGCCCAGAGGTCCGTAACAAATGTACGTGTGACCAGTAATCCAGCCTACATCAGCCGTACACCAGTAGACATCATCGTCATGGTAGTCGAATGAGTACTTGAACGTGGTCGAAGAGTACAGCATGTAACCTCCGATGGTGTGCAGCACCCCCTTGGGTTTGCCAGTAGAACCACTGAAACACGACGACTCTTGACTAATAAACTGGTATGAATCTAGGCAACTTGTGAATGACAAAACTTTTGAACAATGCTGTAAATTACAAAGTAACCAAATATAGAAAACATATGGCAATATAAAATTCTAAACTTTTTTTAAAAAGCACAGATCATTGAGATCAGCAGTCTGTTGCATTAGTGTTACTTTTCATTCATGAGACGATCAGCCCACTGCCTTCAGACCATACAAAATCAACCACGAGAATTAGTACCAATTACGTGGTGTATAACATAAATATAGTGTCCTCAGCTCCCATTAAATGATGTATAACATATACAGAGGGTCCAAAGCTCACATTATCTGTATTGGACTGACAAGTTTTATTGCTGCATTATGTCAGCTCGCATTACCTGGTGTACAACATAAATAGAGGATCCTCAGCGTCCATCCACTCGGGTTCGCACTCATCACTGACATCATCAGTCATGAGGTCATGCCACCAGAGGTCACGGCTAGCATCAACACGCGCCTGTAATCACCATGGTGACAGATGGTGAGTAGTAATATGCAAATCCATTATCTAAAATTAACTGACAGTATCATACACTTCATAGAATTCATAACAATAAATTTATGGGACATTGACACTAAATAAAATCCATTCTTAGTCCCTACGCCACTACAATACAGGAAACACTCAGCCGTCATTCAAACTGACCAAACGACAAGGAAGTAAACACCATGGACATCCAAAAGCTTACATGGACATCCAACAACTGAATCATGTCAACCTCCCTGCCTCCCCCTCCCCCTTCACGTACTTGACAGAACCGCATATCCTGCCCCGAAGTGTCATGCCACAATGCATGATGTTTGTTAAGACCCTTCTACGACTGAAATTGATTCTGACCTCAAGTGGAATTTCAGGCTGGCAAGAGGGATTTGAGATCTTTTTTGGAATGACTTGTAAGATGAGAATTAAGCTGACATTTGTCTCCAAAATCCACACACGGAGGGTCCTCATTAATGAATTTTGTGAAAAAAGGATGCACACCACCATGCACAAAACTCGTTGTAACAAACTAAGACAATTGTAAACTCTGCTCACAGATAATTTACGACATGGTCGCTTGGCTGGTCTCTCCTCACACTCATCGTCACCAGCTGACCCGTTCTCTTCAAACACCATATCATGAGGTGGACTCAGATGACGTACCACGATGCAGGTCTCCACTGACTGTCCACTGAAAAGGGTGCAGAATATATTGGAGTATGGATAAATACAGTGAACTGAGGTGATGTTAGTACTACCATGCATGTGCATTTTTGATAGCCCTTTATATGAAAGTGCATCATTTCAAAAAAACGGTGCTTTGGAGAACAGCGCATAAAGCACAGTCAGATAATTTCATATGAATCCGACCACCTATCTCTGGGATACGATGTTTCGAAGGTGGCCAAATTTGAACAGCTTTCTAGATCTACATAACCTTAAGAGTTGTTATTCTTCTTGGAATGATTGTGCAGTCATGTGTTTTGCAACACTATGCTATGTTAAGTTGATGTCCTGCAGGCAGTTGCTGTCACAAGGAAGTCATTGGCCACATCCCGAATTCAACTCTCCTCTTTCTTGAGAGTAGAAAAATGCACTGTATGAATTGAGAAAGTTTTTGAAAGGCTATGCTGCTAGATATTTCTGAGCTGACATAGACAAGAAAAGTATGATACATCATGTCCTACACCCTACTTGTCAATTGTTATCGTACAAAACGGCAAACCATAAAAAGCTGCTGGATCCGAGTTATCCAACTAAGATGGCTAAAATTCAAGTTAAACTGAACTTTTTGTATGTTATACGTCAAAAAGAATTGTGATATTTGATCCAGGTAAAAATATGTAAGGCCCATTGTCCATGCATTCTCTAACAATAATCACGGATCAGATTTTCCAGGGGACCCCCCAACTAAATTTTTTCAGTTACTTTTAGAGATTGCAATGTCACGCTTATTTAGGGAGTTTTATATCCGGATTAAAGATCATGATTTGTTTCAATGGATAAAATATAAAAGATTTCATTTTGGTGCAATTCAAATTTTAGATATCTTATTCACCACCTTAAACTGCAATTTGAATGATGAATGTCAAAATAATTTTGATGTAAAACAGTGACAAGCACAGCGTAACATACAACTGTGGGACACTGTCCTACTAAATTGCCCATCAGAGCGAGTGATTGTCAAGGAATCGGGGGAGCTATGGGATGTGACTATTACATAATATATATTACGTGCGTCAGTGTAGAAGGATTGGTGAATATAAACAACCAGCACCAGGTTTGCCTGTTTCATACTCCAAGATATGACAGTAAACAAGTTACTTACACTTCAGCACAACGCTCCATGGCTCCATCAGCTATTTCCTTGAGATTGATCAGTTTAGTCCCTCTGTAGACGCCATCTACAGGACATATAACATGTTAACGACATTATCAAATTGAAACCGAAATACAAGTCACTGGAGTGTTTCCGGATGCTACGTTTTTGCATTATTTTACACAACCTAAATAAAAAGACGCATCGACTAAAGTATATGGTTGCATCATCTCAGACAGAATTTTTGATCAATTGTTAAAAATAACAACCACCTGCTTTGCTATTTGGTTGTCCTATCATATTATGAATTGATAACAGTATTCCCCCCATCCCCCCGATGTTAGGTCATTTTGAGAAGCTTGGAAGTGTAAAGAAAACACTGTCACTACACAACATCCAACATCACTCGTGATAACAATCGTGCAATAAATGAAAATAATAATAAAAACTCAAGACTTTACAAGGGAATATTAACTTTTTGACGGCATTTTTGGCACAATCTACTTCATAAAAATAATAACTTCTCAACTTTGAAGAGCACAATCTACTTCATAAAAATAATAACTTCTCAACTTTGAAGAGCGACACAGCAATTAAGCTGTCTGAAAAAGTTGGCTGGTACAGGTAAGCTGTTCTTACTTCCCTGTTAAGATCACTGGTTTTAGTCACACTCCTGGTACAAAAGTGCCATTTGACTTGTCTGATGAGTCCAGAAACAGACAATAACAGTACAATTACAGCGATTCAGCCAGTCAGACACAGGCTTAGCAGTGTATCACTTGCTCACAGTGACACACATCCAGTGTGATCAAACAATTTAGATTTCGCTTTGACAACATCGACTAAAAAGATTCAAGAGTTCGGAGATTGTAAAATATGCCAAATTGAACAGTCAAAAACTCCTTAAAATGTAGCATTCTGATTGAAGACAGTGTAAATCGCTGAAACCACTGCACAGTGAGAGGGAAAAGATTATCCATCTTGAACAGTAGTCGAGATTAGAGCTAAGCTAATAGGTGTCTAGCCAAATGGTGTGATCAGAACAGCTGATTCTTACTCTGATATTATCTTTTAATCATCACTTGATAAGGAGATGAAATAGCTGCCCAGTGACACGTACAATCATCTGCTTGAGATGCCAATGGAGAAAGCAAATGAATCGGGTTAAAAACCAAATCAAATCATAGCGAAAACCAACATCTCTGGTACAAGACTACTCAGCTTCTAACTTACCCCCCGTGATGAGGACCTTGCATTTGGCATCGATAATCCTCTCAGCTAGCGAATCAGCAGAGAATCCCCCAAACTAAACAAAGGAAAAACAAAAGGAAAAGTCATAAACATGCACTAAAGGTTAAAAATAAGGTTTGCAGCTGCTGTGATTTAGTTTACTGCCATCTGTACGCAAGAATGTTCATGGGCAGCACACCATGGGGGGCTGGGGGGCTATAGGCCCCCACTTTTTTCAGTGCTGCACCACCCATGGTGTTAGTATGAGTTTTAAGTTGTCTTTTTAGTAGTTGGTTGACCAAAATTTACAATGTGACAAGTTAACAGTAAACAACAGTACTGGAATTCGACTATTTTTGAAAAGGTGTTCGCTGTGAGCTTGAGACATACAGTCACACTTTTCAAAATAAATATTTTAAGTGGCTATAAACCAACCTTAGATCACAAAAATTACTTTTCACTAAGTCCCCTTACTGATGAGAAAGTGGTCTCAAATTGCTCTTTTGCGAAATCTGAGGCGACTTCAGGGCTTCAAAACAAGTCCCAGTTGGTCATTGCTTGACCCCAGGTTCTGCAAGTTGACTTGCCATGCGGGGGGGGGGGGGGGGGGTCACTTTAGGTGCTGAGCAGGGTATCAAGCAATAAGAAACTGTTAATTTTTCCAAACCAACAAACCACTTCTCATCACAGGAAAAAGTTGAGATCCCATTTCTAGCAGTAAGGGTCTATATCAAAAGTTAGTTTCTTTGACAACACGGATTTATCTACCAAAGTTTCATCTAGGAATTGGCACTAGTAGCTATAGTATTGCATGTCTACACTCAAATATAACTTAAAAATCCTTCAACTTTGGTAAAAACACAATAAAACCGATCCGACCAAAAGAGGGAAATGAAAGGGAAACAGGTATAGCTAATACATATCAAAGCTGCATGACAACACATACGGTCAAACGTCGGTACGATAACCTGCCCCCATACTGAAGTTCACTGTGACCAAAGTAACTTGCATAGAATACATTTGCCTGGAGAATTATGGAATACTAGGTTATAAGTGAGGAACCTATTAAATACATACTAAACCAAGTAGGACTATACTCAACTCAAATAGAAGAACACAACCGTGTATTAGGGAGTGGTAGGAGTGCGGTATGACAACACTGCACAGACAAGTTAAGTTCAAACCTGCCACAATCAGTAGTTCAGCGTTAGAGCAGAGGATTCGTTCTGATAGACTGGCGACACTGTAGCCACCAAACTAGAGAAAGAGAGACAGAGTGCGAGAAGATAGAAACGGGAGAGATGGGGAGTTGAAAAATGGTGAATTATGAAATGGATGCTTTATAAAGCATGGAATGACCACAAGATTAACACAAACTAATATCGGAAAAGAATGTTAAGCATGCAACTACATACTGATTAAACAGTTTTAAATAAGTACAATTACATCACAATTTTAGCCTCGAATGGCAGATACAACCGTGTAATAACCCATAAAGTTATCTCACTAGTGAGATAACATTTTGGCAGGAAACCGAGGCTGGATTCGAACCCGGGTCTCAAGAGTTTCGAGTCGCTGACTTTACCACTACACCACTCAGTGGCTGACGTCATCGAACGTGAAAATAGAATACTTAAATGAGCATGCGCAACAGTCGCATGTCCAGCAAAGGGCATTGCACCGACATTTATACGCTATGAAACATAAGACGCATAATTTCCATAAAAACGATATTATAATTCAGTGAAATTTTTCTCTCATGTTCTCTCACTTGTAAATCACCGATCTCCAATTTGAATGCGGGTATCGTGTAGTCGGGATCCTTTGACTTGAGCATTATAGTCAGTTACTAGTGGTAACCCACTTTAGCAGACGATATTTTCCCCGGTCGAAGTTTAGCGTGATAAAATGTGTAGTAAGCTATAATAGTTGCTAAACCTTAATTTATATATTCCCTTTATTTCTATTTTATTCAAATTTGCAATTGGTTTTGAGTATATAAGCATTATTTGACAAAAATAGCTCGGCTTTTCTAAAAGGTCACGACCTCCGACCCCGGGCCTCTGACATAAAAAGTAGTTACAAAGCCGAGGCGAGTCGAGAAAGGTAGATCGATTCATTGCAATGTTTCTCGTTCAGTATGTGGTATAAATAGATTATTACATGTTCTCAGTCGGGCTCTAGATAAGGGTGATAACGACTTCGTCATGTAATAATCTATATTCATGATAATGCTTAAATTCTACTATAGAATACAACAAATTTAAACTTTCAAGCATTTATTAAATAGGAATCAAAAAAATTAACAAGTGAAAGAAAACACACTCAAGAGAAGTTCTTTCACGTACATTCTACTTCCCTGCGAGTACTGTATCTTTGATGGGATCACACCAAAATGTGTTTCAAATTATCTCAATATTATTGTATATGGCTCATAGCTGACATCAAACCTGCTGTACAACTTTCATCAAATCTGACAATAACCTTTCAAGGGTTTGTCAGTTAAAAATCATAACCATGCCGACTGATACAACCACTTTCAAAAGCGGTAATTATGGACTTCAATGTTATTGCCATTTTATTCAGTATTTCTAAAAAATTATTTAGCTCGAGTAAGCTTTATTTCAATCGCAGTGCCCGACTTGACAGCCTACAGGTCACCAATGCGACCTCAGACTGTGTTTGGCGACGTGGGAAAAATTTCAACTTGCCACGAAGTCGCCACTGCGATTCAAAGTCAGACAATAATTTCCCCTAAATTTGTTTCAAAATTCGTGTTGACTTTCAAACGTTAAACTACTAACAATTTTCCTAGTTTCATTACCTTTGATTTACAATTGTTCTGTTTATGAAACAATGCATTTGGCAACACAGCAGTCAGCGCTCATCAAATGTACTTAAATTACAACAGGAAGTAAACAGACAAAATTGTTTGGCAAAAATCGGGCAACATCGGTGAAATGTGCACCACCAGTGCATGCGATCGTCTGCGTTTTGTGTTCATTCATTGGCATTAAGAATTGAGTTAGATAATGAATGTACATAATTGATGGGGAGAAATTAGAGAGGTGCATATAAGACACTGGGGCACATTACGACCGTACAACTTCTTTTTTAGTCAACAAATTTTACGCTGCATTGGCAACCTCAGAATTCATTTAGTGACCTGGGATTTTCAATTTTTGGTGACCTCAGATTTCATTCGGTGACCTGGGATTTTTGCCAGGTCGCCAGATATAACTTGGCATTAAGCTAAGCTTCGAACGCTGAATCGTATATATTTTAAGATTTAATATAACACGATCAAATTTTATACTGTAATTCTGAGGGGTATTAATAGTGTATCTGCAATAAACTTTATCACACCAGATGCCTATAAACTTGTAAACAAAACAACACTAGTGATCCACCACTTTGTGCCACCTGTTTGTATTAGGCAACCAAACACACCTGTGTGTTGAGCAATACTTACCGTAAACGTTCGGGTTAACGCCCTGGGCGGTTAAATTGGCAAACCCAAAAAATCGGGGGTGGGCGGTTAACCAGACGTGGGCGCTTAAACGTGAAACTTCAAAAAATCCAGGGTGGGCGGTTAACCGAACATGGGCGCTTATTACGACAGACAAGCGCCCTGGGCGGTTAATCTTACCTCGTGATCTAAGTACCCACACCACACACGTAGTCGTAGGCCTACTCGGAACGCGTAGCACTTTTCAAAGAGCGTTATCGTTACGTCGCCACATGACGGGAAAAATGTCATAACAGCGGATGATCCTAACAAAGGTTATCATGCCCTCAGATTAGTTATTCACTATTAAATTTACAGAATTGCTGAGTAATAGCCCCGTGCCGTCCTGCGGTCTTGTTATTTAGCCCTGTAGTGTAGAGCGCAGACGACCAGTAACTATTTCATCTTGCTAAAGTGCGCGCGTGCAAGCTTCATGTGTTGCAGAGGTCACAGCAGACATCAGATTTATGGTTACAGTCTCGTACTAGCTGCCAAGTTCATAGTCAGAGTGCAGTTTTAAAATTGGTTGTAATAAAAGTTTGAAAACCTTAATTCAGATGTTTTTTTTTGTGTTTGGGATGTTTATAGTCAACACTCCGTGACTCAATGACATTTTCAGCGTATGGTTCTGTGGCTTGCTGTTTTATCTCGACTGCCCGGCATTGCTCACTTGCCGTTGCGCCAAACATGCTCGGCAAAGAAGTAGGCCCAAGACAAGAATCGGGGTTAAGCGGCCGTGTGCCACTCGTCAATCAAGAATAAAATTTCGAGCCACGGCATAAATATGTGATAAAACGCTACAAAACAGCGATGTTTCAATTCATAAACGATCACCTTACCAAACTTCGTGGTGGAAAAACATTTATTTTTCATGCAAGATGTCCAGATTATCCTATTTATATCACTTGCAATATTGCACTGCGGCACTGTTCGGTCCCGTTGTTAGCGCGCAATGTCTCAGTCGGCTGACAATCGTGACTTGGAAATGCCGTCAAGTAATATAACGGCCTCTTTCAATATGCATCTCGTTTTTTATGGCCAAAGATAGCGGCGGGATTCAGCACGCGCGTAGGGCCTACGTGCGAGTCACCTGTCAATCACATGTTGGTGTCAAGGTAACATGCACTCCAAAGTGTGGGAACTTGCGCGCGTGCACCACTACAAAGTCACACATCAAAAGAGAATAGCGACAGTCCTAAGTAACAGAAACGGGCGTGACTATATACTTTTAACCATTGTCTCATTTCTCTGGCCTGATTTTTTCGAATATATGTTTTATCAAGTGCACTGCAGACGAAAACTCAGCGCGGCAGACAAAGTCGCTGAAAGCGGAGGTTTTGACGCCGGCGGCGTTCTTAAACTTTGCAATCATGGGAAGAAAATAAAGTGACAAAAACGTTCAAGTATTATGTTTTGAAGTGAGTCCATGACCCAAGACAATAACTTGTTACTTGTATAATTGCAATTCACATTGCTAAACCACTGCCTCGGAGGCCCGGCGTCGTTGCGCTCATTGTGATTATCGATCTTTTTCTAAAAGTCGGGGAATCGCGCGTTTCCTTAGCACTGGGCGCTAAATCTTCATTCTTTAAAAGTCGGGGATGGGCGCTTAACCAAGAGGTGGGCGCTTAAATGGAAATCTTCAAAAATCGCAGGGGGGCGCTTAACCGAGCAGTGGGCGGTTAAGTCGAAAATCCACCTAAAGTAGGGGGTGGGCGGTTAACTGAGCATGGGCGTTAACCCGAACGTTTACGGTAGTACAATGTAGGTGTACAGCTCAAGTTGGTAGTGTTGTTTACTACATAGTGTTATTAAGTAAGTAATGATTCACATGAACTTGAACTGTCTAACATGTTCAACATGAACACATGTCTTGTAATTACGATGCAAAATAGAAAGGATGAACTAGATGTGACTGAAGGTCGTTTATTCAAATAGAAATACAATGGCTGTATAAATATTTGTAAAGTTGTGTTCAACATCCATTGGGTTTCACTATAGGAATTTAGCTTCGAAGTACAATGTACTTATTGTTATTCACAGTGCAAACAAGGGTTCCAGATTCAATCACTTTCTCTAGCTTTTACTTGGTATGTAACAATCACTATAACAGTTTAACCATTCCAAAATTCAAGAAATAGGCATTAATTTTCAGGGCACCTATGATACAAAAACATATTGACATTCAAGATACTAGCAGATAACAGTCACATGGAAGTACTGAATTCTCAGAAGACCACAAATTGAGAAGAGATGTTAAAGCAGAGGTGTCTACAATGTTACATTGTTATTGAAAGTCTCAAGGAAATGAAGCAGATGCTAAAGAAAATCAATTTTGTCAGAAATAAAATTAACAAGAAGGACAAGGGAAGCCTGCATCTCTAGTGCTTAACTATGTTACTGACTGACTTATCTAAGTATCAGTTCCAGTATATGACTTGAGTGAAACTGCACACTTGACAGCACGAAAGTCACCAGACAGGTATTACTCTAGCAAAATGGCTATAATGTTGAGAGAAATAAGAAGAGATCTATTTTAAAATAAAAAACTTGAAAACACAAGCTAGTCCTCCAACAAGCTCCAAGCGCAGCAACCTAATGCATGCCAACATAATAACTTAAGGCTCAAAACAAAATCACAGTTGCGATCAAATTACCTATAACCAGAAGACGATAGTATTATAGAGCCTGAAGATGACCGAAAGAAAAATTTTCAAAAACAGCCGTAAAAGTGCCTTGATGCTAGCCAACATATCACACAAGAGCCTTCTTTGATACTTATCAACATATCATACAAGTATCTTCACCCTTGCCAACATATCACACAAGCACCTTGATACTTATCAACATATCAACTTGTCAACATATCACGTGTCTTGACACTTGTCAAGATATCATACAAGTGCCATAATAGATGTCAACATATCATACAAGTGCCTTGATACTTGTCAACGTATCACAAAAACTTGATACTTGCCAAGTCATATCACACAAGTACCTTGATACTTATCAACATATCACGTATCTTGATACTTGTCAACATATCACACACCTGCCTTGATATTTGTCAACATAACATCAGTCTTGTTTAAATGATGTAAAGATGGTTTAACTCCTTTAAAGTTGTTCAAACCTTAGCTTTTTACATTATTTATTTGATTGATTTTGAATAGTGCGAAATTGAAAGTATTTACAACATTTTAGGAGTTTTCACAAAACTTATGATTTTTTCAAAAAAACATCAGTCACCACAAAGTAAAACTTTGACAAAAGTAGATGGTGTAAAACCACGGTATAACGACTCATTTTCTTGTGATTATTGTAACAGTTAGAGAACGCAAAGACACATGGTTTTGGGGATTTTTAGTACCCGTATTAAAGACCATGATTCGTTTTAAGGTATCACATTGTTAATAAACTTGAATAAAACCACCTTATTCACCAAACTCAGGTCCAGTAACTTTAAGGCATGAAAAAGCAAAACAAAAGGTAGTTCTAATAGGTTTCACAAAGCAAAAAGGCCGACTCTGAACATCATCAGAAATGGTATGACCTAATTTTTTGGTCGACGACTTCGTCGTCAGTTTTGATGACCTCAGATCTTGTTTGGCGACCTGAAACTTTCACCAAATCTGACTTGGCGTCAAGCTAGATGTCAAGACAGGTGTCAAGCTAAGCGTCAAGCACTAGGCTTGAGAAGAACTGAGAGGTCATTATAGGTTCTGACCACGCCCACTATGTTGCCAGTCATGGCAGGTAACTTACAATTGCCAAAGTAACTACTACAAGGGAATTCCAGGCGATTTGTAGTAACCAATTTCAATTAAAACAAATTAAAAAACGGCCGAGGGTTTTGAACTCCAGATCATTGTCTTATAGCAACTTTAGTGTTAGGCATGGTGCACACGTGATTGTACGCAAGTGTGTTAGAGCACACCTGTGCTGATTTCTCGGCAATAGTCTGATATAACATGCCCATATTTTGAGAACCAGTTTGATGTCCGTTATTCAGAGGAGAAAACTGGTTCTCAACAATTGGGCACATTATACCAAACCATTACCGATTTCTCATTCACTACAAGCACACGATGCTGTTAACTGCAGGTCTTCTCCCAGTCTTCAAACTAAACGAAAGTCCATTTACTTACCACAATGGAATGTATGGCTCCAATCCTAGCACAAGCCAACATTGCAATGACCAGTTCTAAAATCATCGGCATGTAAATGGCAACCCTGTCTCCCTTAACAACACCTGAAAATAAGCGCAAATCACAGGTATGATCGCACATGAAGTAATAGAAAGTACTCATGAAAACAGGTTTAAACTAAGGAGCGGGTTTATGTTAAAAAATTTTTCCCAAAATTCATGGGCCATAATATTACATAGTTTCTTTAAATGGGCATTGCCAGAAAAAGACAACTTTAGATGCGAAAGGGTTAGTGATCTATGAATGTATTGCTGTGTTTGACAGTTAACTTTTCACCCAGGGCCCGGTTGAATTAAACAGTCCCAAATAGGGACTCAAGTAAAGTCCCTAAATCTATGCTGTATTTGTGGGCCTGTAAAAACACTGGTTGGCCTGTCTTATGCTGTTTGAGCTACATTACTAAGTCAAGTTTTGGCTGTGATACAAAACAAGAGTGAACTCTACACTGTATTCTCAATATTATCGAAAATGAGTACGGATTTTTTCATGCAACACCCCTTATTGTTTTGACTGAACTAAGGGCTCACTTTTTAGTTATCTTATTAGAAAATGCCATTGGTCAAAGAAGAGCTTATAATGAAGATAAATATGATAGAAAAAGTATTGCATCTGTGTCTAAAGAACGAAACAAATACGAAGATTTAGGGAACTTAATTGAGTTCCTATTTGGGACTGTTTCGTGCAACCGGCCACAGAGGGCACTGTGTACTCTGCTCGGGCAACAGTTTCAATGTAACGTCACAAGGAACACATAGAAAAGAGTCTGTTGTATGCTGTAGTACACTTGAACAGGACTTGCTCCACATGTGCTGCACTTAGGTGCTGTGTTTGGGTAACCACGGTGGTCATATCGCAATCAGTCAACAGAAAGAGCCCATCTTATTTTGGTAATCATAATTATGTTTTTGTATCAGACTAAGACATAAATAACCCTGGCAGCCACTACATTGATTTCCCCTTTAAGTGTAGTAGTTCCCAGTCTTATAAACGTAAATTAATCAGTAATAAATGAGACACCTTGACAGTCTATATATTAACACCACCTGTGTACTCTCACTCAGTCTGAATGGGGGCACAGTAATGTTATAAAAGAAACTGTGCCATCATATAATGTTAGTGCTGTATCTACTACCTGTTCTATAATATTTGCTATAATACAAATGAATGCTAAATCTATTTACTGTTCTCTAAAATAATGTTATTAAAACAGTGTTTCAAGTCAACTAGTAATGCTAATCTCTTTAACTGTGTGTTCATAATTTATTAAAATAAGGTATGAAAATTGCATATTCACTACTTATTCACCCATTCGCATGGGGTGTCTCATGTTGTAAACACGACGTGAAAGGGGTGGCCTGGATGAGTGTCGTGTGGCGAAGACTCCTATGCTCAAAAAATGTTTTACCAATAATGGGGTAAAGTACTCTGATTTGTAACAGCCTAAAGTAATTACTGTTAATTGGATCATGCTGGCAACCTGTAGGCCACATTTCATTAAATTAACACATGGACAGTTGGCAATGCTTGGTTAAATTAATTTCACCACTCATCAATGATGAATTTTATTTGGACTACCCGGAAATACATTAAATTTATTTTGTACAAAATAAATGGAGAAATTCTGTACTTAAATTGATCAGTCTTAAAATTGACAGAACATAGCAGTCTGTGGGCGAATGGAAAATTGCATCACTTACTCTCCACTTATTTCACACAAAATAAATTAAATATTACTTTCCTGATAGTCAAGGTGTGCCAAATAAACTGAATATACAGTCTTTGTAGTAACCAAACATCGCCAACTGCCCACGTGTGAATTTTACAAATGTGGCCAAGGGATTGCCAACATGATCCAACCAACAATAGAGTTACTTTATCCCCCTCCATTATAAGAATACTTTACCCCATCATTGGTGAAATACCCATTTGAGTGACACAACACTCATCCAGGTCACCCCTACACTGTACAAGCACATATGTCAACAACAGCATGAGATATCCCACATAAATGGATGACTTAAGGAAGAAGGCAACCATTTTCAATATCATTTTTGATTAAAATAAGATTTTCTGGTTACCCTAGATAAGTTTTTCAAATCAATTAAATTCCCCAAAGCTCTAATTAATTATGCATGCGTAACCCCGCCAGCTTTTTGTGGGAGGATTTATTGTGGACATCTGATGATTGCATACAGTACTGTTTTTCAAAATAATTATTTGCTTAGTAGAACTCAGTTATTAGGAATTTAGCTATTGTTTGGTCAGCATGGGATGGGATTTAGCTGAAGTTGGTGACGTATATGGTGAAGCAGTGCTGCGGCAACTGTTCACACATACGAGTGACACTACAGTGACTGTTCACATGAATGGGTGACATGAATGACTGTTCACACACAAACACACACGCACGCCCGCACGGGTGGCACGAATGACTGTTCACACACATGGGTGACACAACAGTGAGTGCTCACATGCACGGGTGGCAGAAAATTCGTGGCCTTGTTGAATCACTACAGTGGCTGCAGTTCGCGAAGCTGCGCGTTTCAAAAAAGCTCGCCTAACAGGTGACGACGGAGCAGAGAAGGGAAATATCTACGGTGAAGCAGCCTTTAGTTCAGAGAATGTTTAGCAGATATCTCCTTCATGATGACCTCTGAAGTGTACCATGTCTCCTTTGATGCACACACGGTAGTTTACCCTCCTTGGCATGAATGGGGAATGCTCTACATTCTTGACGTGAATGAGCTTGCTGCGAGGAATCTTCACTGGTAATCAGTAACATGACAAAACTCCTATACTATTCAAGAGTTTATGATGCTTGAATTCCAGTACGCAACAACTACTACACATACTGAGAATGACTCTTAAGCTGCTTTTGCATTAGAGTTAGTCTGGACTAGTTTGCCATCGGAACATATTTTAGATCAGTGTGATAACCTACCTTACTAAATTGTCATCTTTCTCAATAGGCTGAACCACACCCCCATCCTAACTTTAAAGCTTCGTAGTACTAAACACAAGATGTCGCTACGCTGTACCGCAATACGAATCTGACAACCAAATGCCACTTCTATTCTTGTTTTGAGACATGTTTAACTTTAAAATTGTACAGTGAACAGTGAGTTGGCAGAAATAGCAACAACATCAAAAGCAAAATGGCAGGAAGAACTCTGCACTCGCGTGATGTGGGGAGCTAAGTTAGTACAGTCAAGCAAAATAGTCCAGACCAAACCTTTCGCATTGCGCTTAGTACGTAGTCAGACCAACTTTCATACGCTCTGCCCTCTAGAATTGTTAGAAGCTGATGTACACAATGATGCATCTGATTTTAAACGGAGTCCGAAGTGCATTTAAACAACGACGGCAGGAATGATTTGGGGCACAAACGTCACTACTGGAGCGACACATGCATTGTTAATTAGAGCGCGGGGAAATTTAATTTACTCGAACATTTATCAAGGATAACTAGAAAATTGTTATTTAACTAAAAATGACACTAAAAACGATTGCCTTCCGCTTAAAATGGTGAATATACGATGAAAACTTAAGATAAAGAGAGGTGTATATTACAAGAATTATTGACAGGGCTTTGCATTGATATTTTCCCAAGAGCAAACTGAGTGCATGTAAATAATGTGAAGCCAAAAATTCCCTCGAAGTAGTCTTGTGTGAAATAAGTGAGTGCCAAAGTAATAATTCTTGATGAGCAAAATGAGGTGAGTATGCTAATCAGGGACGGGTCCAGGATTTTGAGTTGGGGGGGGGGTCAGGGCAGAGTATTAGCCAGTGTTCTGCCTGTCAAACATTTGCACCCTCGAACTGCCAAATGGAATATGGGAGAATTTTAGGGGGGGGGGGGGG